>JAFBJT010005733.1:188091-213812 GCA_016785325.1 Chascanopsetta lugubris
ATATGGGAGAAAGCTGTCAACACACACGCGCAAAGGAAGTCGTATTCATTCCTCTCCGATGTGTGTTTCTTTTTGATAAAGCCTGGCCAGGGACACGGACTGCAAACGAGCTCCAGCTCCAGATCCTGTGCGCATGACATTTTCCCACTAATCTTGTGGTAACGTTGTACGTATCGCCCCTGTTAAATAAACAATGATGCAATGAAATGAAATGTTCCTCCACCTCATCATTTATTAGAAGCGGCTTGATTGAATTGTAATACTAATAAAATAGACTAACAGCTATAGAGTTAATTTATCCGTAGACTCATTTGGATAGAGGTCGTTTCGGACAGTCTGCGGAGCATCTTGGATTTTGATTTCAACTCAGAATGAATGTTTGGATGTTTCCTCCTGGACCTTTTTTGTTTGGTACATTGTTATAAAAGAGATGAACGTTGGACTCTGGTTGGATGCGGGATCATTCCTGTACTGTACTTCTTTGTTTTCTATTTCTATCCCCTGCTCTCTGCAGAAGGCATGAAGGTAAAACCCTTTGTCAATGACTTATTATGGGATATGGAGGCAGAGGAAGGAGGGAGGGGGGGGGGGAAGAACGTCCTGCACATTTGTCAGAGAGGTTGCCAGCGGTGAAGTTATCTACTCTCTGCTTCAGGAAACCAATCAATGTCTGAGAGCAGCTGCTCACTTTCTCTGCTGTGGATTTATCGACACCTGAAGCTCCTCTGTCCATCCCAATGTATATTTCATACCTTATATATAATACTTTACAGGAACAAGTACTGACTGTGAAGATTGGTCTTTTTACAATGATACAAATCCACTTCATAAGAGAGAGGATACACAATCTAAAATGATAAAAAAATAAAAATTTTAAAGGTTGCATGCAGAAACATATTAAAGTGAAGGATTTAGATACATCATGTGTTTAAAAAGGCGCATCGCAACCTGGAGACTTTGAAGTTACGACAAACAGGAGACGACAGCAGTGATGCGAGATGTTCATAAATACGATGTGTACTTTTGTCCAGTTACAGTGGAAACTGTTTCTGTAGGCAGATCCAAAAACTGTCGTATGTAAACATTTATATTAAACTGCACATGCTCTTTAAAACACTCCGCTCTTACCTAACATCAGATCCTTGTACTAAAACCATTGTTGCACACACGTGATCTGTGCAGATCGAAGAATCATGTGCTTGTTTTGAAAAGAAGCTGAGAGCTCAAACATCCCTTCATCCACGAGACTCATACAGAAAACGACCATGGTGTCGCCGAGCTGATCACAGCCTGAAATCAAGTCTCCCTGGAACAACAGAGACGGTCACTGGGCGTCACTCGGTGAACATCGGGCCAAACAGGACCATCTGCTGAGGTGATTTCAGCGTTTTCTCAGAGAGCTGCGTTTGATGTGTGGTACCAGCTCCGGTCCCGAGCTGAGACGACCTGCAGCTGCTCTCGTCACCTGCTCACTCAGCTCACGTCTGCAGAGAGTTTCACTCTCAGCCACCTTTGGTTCTTATTGAGGTGGCGTCACGCAAAGTTCAAAGGTTTCCTTTTGGAACAAATGAGGCAAGTGGAGGGACATGTTCCCTTTGTGCTGTGCAACGAGATCATGTGCAAAGTGAATTCAGGAGCGGGTGCGGAGGATTTAGCGAAGGTGAATGGGAGACTGAGACACACGTCTCTTTAAACGATCGCTTCTGTGACATCGGATGTGACATCATCATTTTGTTGCAGATGCAGAGAAAAATAAACAGATAAAGAGTCGCAGCTGCCGCGGAGACTGGTGCGCTGTGCCTTCAGGACAACTAACTCCTGATGAAGGGCTCCGTGTGCAGCATGCGGCCTTTACCGTAACGCACGCGCCCCTCACGTGTAACACGTTATATTTCATGCAGTCCACGAACGCCTCATCGCGTGTGCATGGGTGAGGCCGTTTAGCGGTCCGGTCCGTTGGAGTCTGCTCACCAGCGAACATACGACTCGGTAAACACGCGTGTGTGAGGACAATGGAAGAGGCTCAAGCGACGCGCTGACGTGATGTCAAAGGGAGTGTGTCCACGAGCTGATGTCTCAGGCTTTCACACTCTGGCTGCCGCCCCCCCCCCCCCCCCCCCCCCCCCCCCCCCCCCCCCCCCCCCCACCCACACACACACACACACACACACACACACACACTCACGTACACACACACACGTACACACACCCCTCTGGTATGTGAACATAACACCTGCTGCTCACCTGTCACCGGGAAGAACAAGTGCAGGCAGGCAGAGTGTGAGCATCTGCCACACAAACACACACACACACCTTCACACACACACACACACACACACACACACACACGTACACACACACGCGTACACACACCCCTCTGGTATGTGAACATAACACCTGCTGCTCACCTGTCACCGGGAAGAACAAGTGCAGGCAGGCAGAGTGTGAGCATCTGCCACACAAACACACACACACACACACACACACACACACACACACACACACACACACAGAATGGGTTATTTGTCTGCTCTGATGTGCAGAAAAACGAATACCACAAACAGAGTGATCCTTCAGACACTGACACCTGCTCACCGGGCTGAACACCTGCACACCGGGATCTGTCGACTGTGTGGACGCAAAGTGTCACACACGACGACGCACACGTGGAGACTGAGACTCACAACCAGAGGCAGCGCAACACATTTACGACACGGCCAGGAGATACATGTGGAAGGTTCATGTCGGTTTAAGAAGAGAGATCAAAACAAACTAAAAGCATTCAGGGCTGCGACATCAAATCGATCAAAATCGATCAAAATCGATTATTAAAAGTGTTGGCAATAAATGTCATGATCGATTCGTCGTGTCGCACCATTATTACGTCCGTCACTAAGTCGCGTCGCTCTTTCGGTTGAGTCGGGGGCGGAGGAGAGCACAGACATGTAGTATAAGCAGTCGATCGCGAGGGCAGTGTTGGTAAAACCAACTCCATCAGTCGTACAGCAAATACAGCAAATCTATGTTTAGCTCATTCTCTGTGAGGATCCCTCTGAAGGACACTTTAAAAAAAAAACCAAGATGGAGCTGAAATAATCAGCTTCATGTTAGAGGATGACCTCTGACCTCAGGTGCACAGGGAGTGGGAGGTACAGTGGGAGCATCGTATCTAACAAAGAAAGACTGAACAGTGAGATGAACACTGATGCTCATGTTACTAATCGCAGTGACTTCAGTTACATGTACATGAACTTATCATGTTGCAGGGATCTCGTCGTGTAGGCATGACCTTTTCTCACCTGCAGCCCTGGCAGCATCAAACACCGATAAATAAATAATGGACAAACAGAAGATTACATTTAAAACACGCCACGGCCGAGAGCGGGTGAATGTCAGTGCAGCGCGGAAACAGGTGCAGTTGTTGTCTGCGTGTGAAGACACAGGCTGTTGTTTTTGCCCTCAGCATCAGAAGAAGCAGAAAGAGAAAAAAAAAATGGCATTTGTTACATTTTGAAGTTTGACTTCACGGTGGGCATTTCGAGTTTGCTCTAAATGACAGACACTTATCTGTGTCTCATCCTCTCTGAGATGACATTTTCTCTCTCGCTCTCTTCTCCCCCCCCCCTCCCTCCCCCCACTCCCTCCACTTCCTGTCTCGCGCTTTGTTCTTTTCAAGTCTTTGAGCCAGTCTGTCCTGAAAATGTCCTGAAAATGTTCCTGCCCCTGCTCCCGGCCCTCTTGTATTTTCTCAGAAACAATATCCTTTTGTCAAACGTTTCATTTTCCTCATTCTCAGACTTTGGACACATCTCAGTCTGACCTTTGCAGCACAGACATTTTTGACTGCAGACATTCAAACTGGATTCATCAAATTCATTTTCAACACTTCCTTAAAACACGTATCTCAAAACTCTCCTTCATCTCTAATAGTTGGTGCTCATGTGCGGATGTTCCTTCTCAGGCTGTTTACACTCGTATCCATAGTAACGGCACAAACATAACAATAATTGTGTTTATTGAAATGCTACTTTACTACGCAATATAACTGGTTCATGTGTTGCATGTCCTGATATTTGTTATGTGTCATTGCTGTTTCCTCCACCTGACAACAAACCAGGCTGTACGGTTCCCTCAGATTATATTAGTAATTTAGAGACAGCTCAGCTCCTCCAGTGCATCAGTCAGGAATTGTTGATCCTGTTAAGGTCTGTTTCATGTTATCATTGGTCCCACATCACAGACAATGCTCCATAGTCAATGGAAGATATTGACAAAGAATGTGACTCACATACAAGGAAGTTTACTCCCGTTTCTACGATGACCTCGAGTACCTGAGAGATATGAGATCACAGTGAGGTCGAGGGCTGGAAGATTAGAAACTCAAAAAAGTTGTTCATTGTTATATGAAACCTTCTGCAGTGTGATGGATGTGAGTTCACCTCACACTCCTCGGTCTGTGTCTGAATATGTGCAGGGAGGTCAACAGTAATGATTCTCTGCATCTGTTCTGAGTGAGAAGATACAAACATTCTGCAACAAAGTCATCTGATATATATATGTGTGTGTGTGTGTGTGTATATGTATATATATGTGTGTGTGTGTGTGTGTGTGTGTGTGTGTGTGTGTGTATATATGTGTGTGTGTGTGTGTATAGAAAAAAATAAGAGATGACATTAACCACTTCCTCCACACCCATACCGGTAAAACACAGTCCTGTATCGCACATTTAGATCCAGCGGTGGCTCTGGATTTATCTTTAGACCAGTTTACTTGCATAAACCTTTCTGAGCTGACCTCACTGGTCTCCTCCTCTAAACAAACGACATGTCAATCGGTCCCTATACCAATCAGACTCTTTAAAGGGGCCCTCCCACAAATCGGTAGTACTGTGCTGGAGCAAATGAACATCTTGTGATTGAGTGGTTATGTCCCGCAGGCTTTTAAAGTAGCAGTAAACAAACCTTTACTTAAAAAGCCCACCCTTGATCTAAACAAACTATAGACTCATTTCTAATCTCCCTTTCATATCGAACATTTTGGAAAATGCTGTGGTCGCCCACTTGTGTGAGTACCTGCGTAGCAATGATTTATTTGAAAAGCTTCCATCTGGATTTAGAATCCACCACAGCACAGAGACTGCACTGCTAAGGGTAACAACTGATACTTTCACGGTCTCTGAAAATGGACCTGTTTCTATATTGTGCTGTTAGATCTCAGTGCAGCATTCGACACGATAGACCCTGTACCTGCCTGTGGCTCCTCCCCTTCACTGCTCTGTGGCCCATTGTACCAAAGCATCCATCAGAACCACAGTCACATCACATATGACCTGAGTATTAATGGGTGCGCAGGTGCTCGCGGTCGCAGTTATTCCAATATCGGCTCAATCAATGGAACCAATTACACTGGATAACTGCTCTATGTTTTAAATTGCCTCGTGTGGTCGATCTGTCCTCCTGCAGTCTGGGAGTATCATGCATTGATCACACAAGTCGAATACTACAAATTCAATCACAGGTGAGATATTCATGACCTCTAGAGTTGAACACATTTAAATGAGCTATATTAGTCCAAAAAATGAGCATGAAAATAAAGAAATGTTTTTATTATAAAACTGGTCTGTCAGGTCTCCGTCTCTTTAAATCTAAGAATCTGAAATGATCGTATTACAACTTAGTCATCATGAGTCAGAAGAGCCAGAAACAGCAGAACATCCAACAGTGCTACTACATCCATCATCCATGACCCGTCACTGAGGGCACAGCAGCAGTTACATGATTACAGTATGACTGTGTGATCACTGTTCTTAGTCTCTCTTTCTATCCACTCTCTGTGCTTCGTCCGTCCCGACATCCTCGCTCCCAACGCATGAGCAAACATTCGAAAGCATGACCCAGTTATTCAAATAAAGGTTAAGTACCAGGAAGGAGGTACATGTCACATAGAAGCCCCCTGTCAGAGTAAAATCTGTCAGGCATCGAGACTTCCAGTACTTCATGCCAAAACAGGACAGGACAGGTTAAAAAAAAAAGAAAGAAAAAACAACTAAGTCATCACATCAGGTATCGATGGTGCAGTTATTGTTTACTGTATGTGTGTGTGTGTGTGTGTGTGTGTGTGTGTGTCATAAACAAAGCAACATGGATACAATTCTGCTGCAGTTTTTATAAGACATTTTCTTTTTTCCGTTGTTTCCCTTCCTGTGAACACGAACTCGGCTGAAAATGCAAAATCCGTGTAACCAGGGAAGGAACATGCTCCTTCCGTCCAGCACAGAGTCCAAAGCTGTCAGGTGCGAGCGAGGCAGCTGGGCGTTAGAGAGGACGACGTGAGTCTGATTCAAAAAATAACACGGAGGAGGATGTGGTTGAAGAAGTAGAGCGAGAGAGAGCAGAGAGCGCGTGACCATGAAGCGTGAGAGAAGCTGTTTTAAAAACCGGTCCCTGTCGTCCCTGCATCCAAACACCGTCATTGTAAACGTACGGAACCAAAAGATGAAGAACGGCTGTTTCTCGTCCAATCACAGACTCTAAGTATTGATCTGTTCTTCAGAAGAGGAGCAGAGCTCATCGGAGGTGTCTCCTGCCGAGGAGATGATCAGAGCAGACTGAGCCTCCACGCTTTGACCTCCTCCTGTAATCACTGCCACTGAATCACTGAATCTATACTTCAGGTTCTGACGTCACTGATCACTCTTTCATTCCATCTGTCACGTGTAAACTGGACTGTGATTGTGGCTCAGTGACAGGAATGCAATTCCATGTAGCGCCACTGTAGCACCTTCGGGTATTCTCGGGTTACCAGATAGAATTAGCCCAAAGACACGTTCTGAAAAACGTATGCTGGAATTAAACAATCCCATTGAATCACGCAGCAAATACACAATATAATGGTGATAATAAACACAATGGCACCGAGTGCAGCAGCAGAAGTGTTGAAGAGAGAAACTGATATTACAGGTCTGAGTCTCAGACGAACGTCCAGTTTCACACCTGAGTTTGTTCCATGAATAAATGATGAGTCGTCGTTTCATCACCATCAGAGAGCAAACAGACCGAAGGTGCAGGTGAGACAATGAGCTTCACCAACACAGGAGGAGCTGAGTGAACCTGATACAGAGACTAATAATGAATGAGCCACACGTGTGACTGTTAGACAGAGGGGGTGATTCACAGCAGGTGAACACACTGAGGACATCTAGTGGACAGGTGTGGAAGGTCCACAAACATAATGCTCTTCAGTTATTCATAATATTCAATAACCCGATTGATTTCACAGCCATTTACATGAGAAACCTGAATAATACAGACAATTATAATTTAACCTATATTTGTTTACCATCATGCTTACAAGGTAATGTAAAAATGTTACATGCTGTTGCTCAGTTTCACATTTTTGTGATTATTGATTCTCTAATAAGTCCAATTATTGATGTTTAAACACCTTTGAATAGATTGTCAGACTCCATTTGGAAGGAAGTGTATTTTTCTCACAAGTTGTTAAGTCTTGAATTTCAGTTATTTCAAGCAGCATGTTGAGGTTCAGTTGTTTGAAGTCACACTGAAGCACAACATCATTATAACTGTCATTCGTGCTCCAATGGTCATGATGCTTCACAATGATCAGACATTAGAAATACTTTGTTTGTTCAGCAATCTTACAAATCAAATGAGAGGTACACTTTCAATCTCGTGGTACATCGTGTATAATGACAATAAAGCCATTCTATCCTTTCATCTCTGACTTTATTTTAAAAGTAGAGGACATCTCAAGCATGTCTATTGGCTATGTCTCTAGACGTTTTTTACATCTTCAGTCTGTAATATTCTCCGTCCCATTTTGAACTTTTCATCGAAACAAACTAACACAGGTGTTCAGTGTGTGACACACATTATCCTGAGAATGAGTGAATCCTCTGCAGCAGCAGCAGCGACACTACGGAGCACAACCTTACACCAACAACAGTTCTATTCTTTGATTTCCATTTATTTTACTTCATGGCTTCTTTTACGCAACTTTTTTTCCTTTATATCCAAACGAATGAGCAGCAAACTTTACCCAAAGTTCTGTAGAATAAGTAATTTTGCGAGGCAATTCTTTTGATGCCATTTCTATAACTATGCTTCGAGATTTGTTGTTGTATATGACAAAGATCTTCCACGCAGAAACTGCGAGACTGAGAGAAGAACTTTGGAAACCACCATTACTTCAGAGCAAAGCTGCCTGGATGTAAAGTAACTGCCTGTGACATCACTGCACCTTAGCCAATGAACCGTGCTCTTATCAATGACCAGAGACGTCACATCAAGTTGTCACATTCCGTCTCATTACTCTTTGTTCTCGTGTCCCATTGTCCATGTTTCATCATCCATCAGTCACTGAAACTGTCCTAACCAGCAGAGGCGAGTAAACCATCTCCTTCACCCTCCCTATCTGAAGAAGACAGGAGACACGTATTGAAGTGGAAGTCACAGCTTCTTACATGAGGCTCATCAATATGAATAAAGTATTATAATGAGGTCCAGGAGGAGCTGGTGGCCCATTTTCAAGCGCATATGAAATGTGGCCGTAACGTAACAACGCTACACTCAAGCAAATGGTTATTGATCCCCTGCTCTTGTTATTCCAGAGGCTGCGGCGCGAGGCCTCCAGCTCTGCTCTGGATGTCGGTGTTTGAACAACAATGGAACAAAACATGTTCTTCATCCAGAGGGCAGCTTCTGCTCTTCCTCTCTCCCTCCTCTGCATCAGCCTCTACCTTTGTTCCTCTCGCCATTTCACCGCTTGCAGTGATCGATGCGCTACGAGCAGGCGGCGGGGAAGATCGTGTTGTTAATGTGCTTCAGAGGACAACAGTTGCTTCTCTGCTTTACTCGTGAAATCAAGAAAGATTTGAGTAACAACACTTATAATGACACACACACACACACACACACACACACACACCTCCACACACACACACACACACACACACACACATTTCGGGAGAAGTCAAAATGCGCCCTTAAATGCAAGAATGCACATTTAATTGAATGAGGAAGTGAAGTGAAATAGGTCTGTGTTCCATAGGTGAGTGAGGGGCGTCGGCCTCAGTCCTGGACCCATCATGCACTGGGGGAATATGTGTTGTTGGCCCGTGGATCAGAGGAGCTGTCAGTCAGTCCGCCACCGAGAGAGTAAACACCCAACAACTGTTCTCTGCTCTGTTTGCGCCAGCTTCACATGAAGACGTCGAATCCACAGACCGTGGACACGCCCAGTGTTTACTTCAGCCCTGCAGATCCTGGTTAGCATTCACATCAGTACTTCTCTGTGGTTCTGCTCTGTGTAGTTCTGCTCTGTGAGGTTCTGATCGGTGTGGTTCTGCTCTGTGTGGTTCTGATCGGTGTGGTTCTGCTCTGTCTGGTTCTGCTCTGTGTGGTTCTGCTCTGTGTGGTTCTGCTCTGTGTGGTTCTGCTCTGTGTGGTTCTGATCGGTGTGGTTCTGCTCTGTGAGGTTCTGCTCTGTGAGGTTCTGATCGGTGTGGTTCTGTTTGTAGTTGAGGTTGTCGGGTTTCTGATGGTTTGAAGTTGTCCCTCATTGATCTGAGAGCAGCTCGGGACCACGATGCTCACCTTACACAGAACCCAAACAGTTCCTCGTTTAAACGTCCATTATTTTCGGTGGCCAATATGAGACTAACATTCCCTGTTGTTCTCAGTCTGTTCCTCTCAGTGCTGCAGGTTTCAGATCATTGTGAATATTCTGAGTCTAAAGTTGAATGTAACAAAAGCCTCAAAACAAAAATGTGACATTTAGAAAGTGACAAAAAGAAGTGGTCTACATATTGTTGTTGTTATTCGACAACAAACTAATCAGTGGATGCAAACTTTTCCCACTAATCAAATATAAATAACACTTTCTCACAAATGTATTTCAATATCAGAACATTAACATCAGAAACAACAGCCCATAACCTCCTCCTTCAGTCTCCCACCTCTTTTCAAATTCAAATTTAAATCACACCATAAATAAATAGAAGAAGTGGTGTTTTAGTACAAGTTTAGTCAGAAAAAAAATTCAATTATAATACTGCTATTTTTTCATTACAATAACACAAGAGGTGCCTGATCCTATTAAAAAGTTTCCTGTCGCGATATGGGAGGAGCAGGAACATGTTCCTGCAGGATCCAACACAAATGAAACACTGTGGGTAAAAGAAATAAAAAAATACAAAAAAATTAACATAAATACAATTCAGAGACCTCAGTGAGAAGTGATGTAGAGGAGGAGGAGGAGCAGACAGACTGAGACGGAGTGAGCTGAGCCCGAACACGAG
The DNA here is from genome assembly GCA_016785325.1 of Chascanopsetta lugubris. Taxonomy (NCBI): domain Eukaryota; kingdom Metazoa; phylum Chordata; class Actinopteri; order Pleuronectiformes; family Bothidae; genus Chascanopsetta; species Chascanopsetta lugubris. Next base: position 198,410 of record JAFBJT010005733.1, read on the forward strand.
AAACACAGCAGGACCCATCAGTTTGAGTCCAGAGAGAAGTTTGACCTTTGGGGCAAAAGTTTCTCAAAAATCATTTGGATTCTGAACTGCTGGATATTTGGGATGTTAGTTTTGACATATCATTGTATTTATACATAGATATGAGACATTCAACCAAAGTACACTAATAATAACACTAACAATCCTCACACATACCAGACCTGACTCTGCAAATACATGATCGCGTGATCTCATGATGATCATGTGATCGAACATGACCTCACAAAAAAAAAAAAAAAAACTACACGTTGACTTTGTTATCTATAGTTGGAGTAGATTGTTTTCTGGTTGCTGTTAATTGTGTTGTTGTTATTGTTGTTGTTGTTGTTGTTGTCAGCTATAAACCAAAGGAGTCAGCAATTTCTCCATCAGCTCCCTCACATCAGATATCCCACGTCTATGCTCAGTATTGTCGTGAATTGTAAATATTAAACCTTTTCAGCGCACGCGATTAATGAATTTACGATTATTTTGTAAAACTCTCACAAGTCAGGAATGTTTATGCAGATTACGGTGATGCAAAGCCGCCATGCATCCAAGGGGTAAATATGGTCTAGTGGACACTAATGGGATTACAGGCTGGTTACAGCTCTCACAGGCAGTGAGGAGTAACAAGAACAAGACAGAAACAAAGTGAATGATGCAGTGTGTGCTCATCTCCTCAGGTTCATCCTCTGTCTCCACACGGCTCATCACATTTAATAAGAAAAGGGGACATTTTTCAAAATGCTTTGAATGTCCTATTGTGGCTGATAACACTTATAATTGAATTGTATTATCTCCACTCATCTGGTAATAGGTGTTAGATTACCTGAGTTGACGTGTGATATTGCTTGGCCACGAGACTCGTTCTCTCTTTTGTTTTGTTTTTCATTTAAATAAATAAAGTTTGAATTCATCAGGGCCAGAGAGAGAGAGGGAGCGGGAGAGAGCAGGGGAAATGAGAGGGGGATGAGGAGCAAAGAGGAGGGAGAGGGAGACAGATGGAGGCAAAACAACATGGCTGACAAGAAGAGGTAGAAAGAGAGAAATGGAGCAGGATGGAGGGAGAGCCACAGATGGAGAGAGGGACAGAGAGGGAGCTGGGGAATGCTATATGATCCCGGGGCAAGAGGTTCGAGGACATGAGAGCAAACATGACTCAGCGAAAACAGAGGGGGTCAATATAAACGACATGTTTTCTCTTTCTTCATTCCCCAAATATAATCCCAGAGTGAGGGACAGGAAGTCCAGACTGTGCTCAACTGCTGAGCTGAAGGATCAAACAGCTCCTCCGTTCAGTTGAGATCTGCTACGGTTAAATACCTCTTATTGTCTGTTGGCGGCGTTGAAGTGAACTGAGCTCGGGGGCAACTGTAAAAATAGATCATCCATCATTGTTACCAGAGACATGTGGGATCGATCTCAGCCTCTGCACTCCCACACGTGATTGGTCAGGCCCAGCGGACCTGGCTCAGAGGTGCGGCGCTTACAGTGGAGGCACAGTGAAAATATGACGCAGTGTCAACGTTCACCATCCAGAGAGAAGGATGCACAGTCTCCCTGAAGGCTCCCGATGTCCCCTCATCTGACCTCTGACCTCAGACAGGGTCCAACACACTGATGTCCACAGTCCACGACATTTCTCATGAATCGAACTCATACACGGAACAGACAACATTTACGACGTTCAGGTTAAGTACATCGAATCGTGAATGTGACGTGTTATGTGATGGCTACAGCTGAGAGGTTTGCTTTTTGATGCACTGAACGTTAAAGTGTATTATTTAAGAGTAATGAGTTAAGCACAAAGACATTCAATTGAGTATTTAAAGACACATTCCATTTAGTTTGCACGAACAGTCCCAGAGATGAGTGCGCTACTTGATCCAGAGGACGTTCGAGGGTCAGGGTTGTTTTAGAGACGGCAGGATCAATAAGAAAACTGCTTCAGGCAAGAGAAGGCCAAAGGCTTAATACCAGAGGTTTACAGAGAGATTGCGTCGAGGTGATCAAAGCTTTTACAGCAGGTTGTTCCTTCCAAACAAATGAAGAGTGGAAGGTTGAACTGAGATATGCCAGAAATCAGACGTGACGTCACACACACCTCAGAGGAAGTCGTGTCATTTTCTGGTGATGGGCATCACCATCACGCTGATGATGCATTTTTGTTTTCACTCGCGTGAATGACGTGTTTACTGGCACTTTGAAATAAGTAGACACTCAAATAAATCACTAAGCCGAAGGCGAGTATAGATGCAGTGCACGGTAAAGGTCAATACGTACGCCACAAGAACAGAGGGCGTTGTTCTGGCTCCCGGGGCTGCGAGAACAAGAGCAAAGTTATTTCTGGCCAGGACGTTTCATGCTCCACGTGAAGTTAGAGTGCACATTTCTGACCGATCACGCAATCGCTGTCGGACACAAGAACGAGAACGAGGTTCTGCCCGAGCGATGTGTCGATAACGAGCTGCAAAAACTGAATATCGAATTTAAAAATATAAGACAAATGTGCAAAAGGGAGTGAGGATAAATAGATGTACATATAAGGACTGAAATGTAGATAGAACAATACACACCCACGAGCTATTCAGGGTGCAAAGATAGTTATCAGTTACTTCATTTTACAGGGTGCGCGCATAGTAATGAGTTAGTCGGGGGGGAGAGGGGGGGGGCTGCAATTTTATTTCACAGCCGTTAGAATATTTGCCTCCTACAATAGAAAATGAAGTGTATTTCTTCCCGTGTGTTTGAGCAACATGTATGCACACATGAACGTACACGTCTTACTGACGAGCGTGTAATAAGAAGTTGCCCATAAATCGATCAAAGCTACGGAGTCTGCAGCTTTGATTGTTTGATTAATTGATTAATTGTCCCATTTGTCGTCTGCACTGCAGACGACAAATGGGACAATGAATCTGCTCCTGTGTGTGTGTTTGTGTATTTCCATAAGTTGCGCAGTCATTGATGGGGTTTCCATCAATGGAAAAAAAATCCAGGGCTATTCTCCCAACATGTGTGCATGTGCGTGTGCATGTACGTGTGTGTGTGTGTGTGTGTGTGTGTGTGTGTGTGCACTGAGGAGTGAAAAATCAATGCGGACCAATTAACCTGTCCACACAGCCCCTGTGGCAGACAGACAATGACAGAGAGACAGAATGTCCTCCATCCACAATGAGACCTTCAGATCTTCGGTCCACATCCAATCAGAGACAGAGACACAGACCTCGGCCCTTATCCCCTCACGTGGGGCCTTTGGCTAATAGTGTGTGTCATTAACAATTGTATTCATCTATATTCAAACGGCGTTGCCCTGAGCCCTTCACAATAATACCATTTATTGCCATATTCACAGCTAGTTTTATTTTTTGTTCTCATTCTTTGCTATTTCATTCATTCCTTTTTTTTTTTTTGTTAATTTCTCCTCAGAGAAATGATTGTTACCACTGACACAAGCGGCAGGAATCTAGGTTAAACAATGTCTCCCTTTAACGGAGCAACATTTCATAACAGTAGATCAATGTGTTAAAGAGACAGCGTGAATGGAACCTAACTTAGACCTGCTTCGTGAAGAGCTGCTGAGCAGTGGATCTTTATCACCTTCCGTGGATCGTGACTCACTGTACAGCTGATCACACGGGTTCACTGCAGTCCACTGCGTTCGTGCTGTCACTTTAAGATGATCACAGTTTGACCCATAAGGTGGTTTGTAGAACATCTGAATGAATCAATTCATTGTCACACTCAACCACACCCACCCACCCACCCGGTCAGTTGCATCTCTTTGCATAACCACTGCTTCCATCCTTGACTATCAAAATAAAAGCATCTGCACTGCTTCAACAGGAGCCTGAACTTGAACATTCAACTCGTAAAACATGATTATTATGAGTATGAGTAGGAATGAGTTTCTGGTTATGTGTGGGTGTTCACATGAATCGAAATGGTTTTAAAGGAGATGCAAAAAAAAATTCCAAAACAATTATATATCCAGCCTTTTTTAAGTATTTATCGTGTAACGTTTAGGCCATAAAACAATTGCATAGATATGATAAGAATCATATTTCTGGCAGCACTGATTAGGATGCACATGAATAAGTATTTCAGTTTTCAGTTCTTCATCAGGACGTAGTGGTGTTGAAGTGGGTTCACTTCCCATTGGGGCTGAAAGAGTGAATGAGGTCACACACACGACTGTGTGTGTTTGTTTTGTCTAATCAGATCAATAGACCTCATTTACCACAATTAAACTCAACATCTAGTCGATTTCTGACTGTTTAGGATCCTAAATCTTCTTACAGTGACGCAGTTTGTGTACTTCAAATCCATGTGCACAGGTTTACTGCTGCTGGTGGGAGCTGTGGATATGCTTTTGTTGTTGTTGTTGTTGTTGTTGTGCTGAACACCAACTAAACAACCACCAACTAAGCAACTAAACCACAGCTCATAAGAGTTAGTCCTCCTCCTTAGAAACCCAGCAGTCAATAATCTGAATGGTTCTTTACTCTGTATTTTTCTAATTTCAGAAAACTTCTTCAGGTTCATATTGTAATTATTCATGGAATGTTTCTTTACTGGAGGGGATGATCTTTGATTTATGAATTCGTTTCACCTTCAGGTGAAACCTCTGCTCTCTAAACTCATTCCTGTTCATCAACAAATATTCAACTGATAACATCCGTACGCTTCTTCTTGAAAAGTCTCCAAACAACAAATGTCCTGCAAATATAAATCCTGAGAGTCTGCACTGAGGAGACTGGCGTCTAATGTCCACATGTATAAACGTCTTCAACCTGGACATGAGCTGCAGAGTTCGGCCCCAAACCTCACCTATATGGTTGTATTTGTATGATAGACTACAGAAGAGGAACACCCCAAAATACAATATATGGTAATTAACCACTGCCGACGTATTACATAACAATGAAGCCATTTATTTTACCAGGTACACTTGAAGGATAGAATCACTGGAATACACTCAATGCGTATGTGTCATTTATTAAAAGAGAGTCATCACTACAGTGTCATCCCTTGTTCTCGTACAATATTCAGAGGCGGTCTCATTGGTGGTCACCATGGCGACCATCTCCCACGAGTCACGTCCACGTCATGGAGTTACCAGATTAATCACAGGCGGCACCTTCCCATTTTTACGGCTGTAAATCGCAGCTTAACTGAGGAAGAACTGGGTCCATCCACTTTACTGCCTCACAGACATGAAATGGAAACCCTGACCTGACAGCGACTCCACAGGAAGTTGTGACTAAAGTGAAATTGCATGCAGGTCCCCGTGTTCCCCTCCTCGTCATGTGCTCACGCACATGTGCTCATTAAATGTGTACGAACTATAGGCTCCTCTCCCCCCGAATGCACTTTACAGCGCCCGTTAGTGTTCCGCCAGTGACGCACCTGCACCGAGCTGCCTCTGAAACACCGCGTCTCGCTGCAGCGCTGCCCTCAGGACATTCCTCAGACACTGACGGCTTTAGCGGCAGCGAGCTGCCTAATCACCATTCGACGCCTCACTCTGCCAATTACTGCCACACAAAGTGACTTTCACGACCTGGTGGGTGCAGCATGGAGCCGCTAAGTAGGAATTATTCACCCTTCATGTATAGAACGACCTCATCAGGCGGCGCTGCGCCTGAGGCCCGCACACGGACACATATGAAGGCAGCGCATGTATGAAACCCATGCAGGCTGACATGTTTGGTTAGACACACTTCAGAACTTATTGTCCTGTGAAAGGTTCAGGATTTGTGTTCCTCCCTCGCCGTGGACACTGAGAGGGAGTCCGGGCCAGTTTCATTCAAACCCGTGCACCGACGATACATCGCACAGCCTCGGCCAAAGCTCCTGCTTCCTCACACAGCAGCAGGAATATATAAAATATAAAACATATTAAAAGAGCCCGCTCACTACTCAGAGTATGCGCAGTGCAGACATGCATGTATTAGTAATGAGCCGTATGTGCCATGGACACGCGCTTCCTGTGTCCTGTCCATCTGAGACCTCACACTGCTCATGAGTGACAGCTCATGTAAATCCCCTCCGGCTCCGGCGAGACTCAAACTATCTATCAAATGTGTATTGACAACTTACATTTTAACATTTTCAATCCAGACCGTTTGTTTGTCGGTTCGTTTGAACAGAAGCGGGCGAGGCTTAGGGGGCTTGAACGGTTGGTGGTTTGACCCCAGTCTACTGGATTGTCCTTGGGCAATATTGCACCCCACAATGTCCCATGATCTCCAGAGAGAGAGAGCAGAACGAGGCGTGAATGTTTAAGTGACCCGGGCTCTGAGGGGTTAGCAAGACTTCAAATCAATATTATATTAAGACTTTAATTGACACTGTTAGAAGTTCGAATTGCCCACTAGTGGACGTTAGAGGCATATGTTTGGTTGAGACCACCTTTTCTAAGACTGGTCCATCGCAGGCTGAAGAACCTTTACCTTTATCGAGTGTGAATGTGTTGCCAGCTTTGGATTTAATCAGTGTTGTTCTTCAGAGCAAAGTGGTCAAACACTGGTGCAGCCATGTCTGCAACAGTCGCACGATTCCATACAGTTACAGATATCTTTCATAAATCCCTCCGTGGCAGAATGAGCGCTTTTCTTTTTACACCCGTTGCCATGGTTTCCACTAATCATTACGACCACGTATAAGCGGGAGACAGCTTAGAGCCAGGGGCGGCTCTAAGCTCTGCGGCTTTCGGTGGACGCTTCCCTTTCCGGGTTACCTGACGTCAGGTAGGCATCTACTCTTTGTTTGCTCGCTCCCTGTCATTATTCAGTGTGGCGAAACAAACGCTCACTTTCGCCACTATTTGCGTTGCATAGACTCCCTCCACCTCTCTCTTCTCTGGTTCTGCTGTGCCTTCCTTCCTTTATACTTTAGAATGAATTGGCATCAGGGCCATTTAACTAAATGACACTAGTGTGCATGATCCAAACATGGAGGCATGAAACTCACGTTTCATTCGAAAGAACAGGATCGCACTCTGACTCTGTTTACACTTCCAATGATAATATATCAACCATCCACTTCTAATGATAAAACAACTATGATCCAGAGGCCCTGGTGGTAGGATTCTGCCGTCTGCGATGTCTCTCTATCATTTCTGATGATCCATCCCTCTCAACACAATCTAGGAAGACTCTATCGCTTTCATCACACACCCTCTGCAGCCAACGAGACAGAACAATCCAATGTCCTCCACTCATTGGAGGACATTGTACCTGTGCCTCTTCAAGAAAAGGTGTCCTCAGACTGATCATTGTCCTTCCATAAGATATCACATGTTTTCATGGCTGCTGTTTTGAACTGATCACAACTTCATTGTGAGTACTAACACGGAACCCCCCCCCCCCCTGGACTACACACTCTCGCCACTCAGATGGAGTCGTCTTGGTCCATAAGGTTTAACTCTGACCTGGACTCATTCCACCTCTTCCTCACTGGATATGGTGCATGATGTCAGCATATACCATTTTTTTTCACGAGTAATATTAAACTAAAAACTAAAGGTGATCACAAACGTATCTTTTAAAAGACACAGTATGGTTTATGATTGTTTATAATGAGTGTTATCAGGGGGCTGTTGGTGTCAGTTAAAGTAATAATTCTATGCCTATGATCATGGTTGGAGGAACAATCACTGGAAGTGAGTGATTCCTTTGACATTGACAGGCGTAAAGACCTGAGCACCAAGGTGACTGATGTACTCTGCTGTGTTTACATATTGGAGCGGGTCACAAGGGGGCATGTCCACATTCATCCGTGCAAGAAACTGCCAAAATAAATAGTTATGAATGGTCATATGTTGAGTTTGGGTGTGAGCAGACATAAAAGAGGTGAAATGGATTCAGGGGTAAGAAAAGAAAGAAATGGATCAAGCTGCCTGTGCACATCAGTGTGTCACTCTGTGATGGTTCAGAGGCAGAAGTGACAAACAGAGAGAAGGGTTTGTCATCAGTCAGCACAGAGACGTGTCCACACATGTCCTTCACATTCACTCCACACAAACACACATTCTGTCGCAATGTGCTTCTCACTCACCAGACTACAAGAAAGACATGTGTCTTTTTAACTCAGACTCAGTTATTCAACCATGTCTGTGTGGAATCGCATCTTTGACGGAATCAATAGTACATCAATATATCAGAATCCGAAACAGCTTTAATGACCACGTACGCTGTCAACATTCAAGGGATTTGATTTCCCTTTCAATCATTTCTAAATTTCATATGCAAATGTTATATATCCTTTTGATATTCATTTTACGATTAATATATAATTATATAATAATTAAAAGAGGGGGAGAGAGAGAGACTCAGTAGGGCGCTGACATCATCAATCATCAACATTTAAGAACAATCAATAAAAAAAACATCGAGTATAATTAGGATCTACATGTTACAAGATTGTGATCTAATTTGTGGTCATGACATTTTACCCCATTGGGATCTTCATCTTATGATTAAAGGTAATAATCATCTAGGATCTTAAAACAAAGAGATAATGTGTAAAAAAAAAAAAAATTATAATAATAATAATAAACTATCAGCGAAAAGAGCAGTATTCTGCCAATGTTTGTTCACCATCTACATCCTTAGTGTGGTTTCCAGTGTCAGACCAGTGTCCTCTCTTGTTCCGGGGTCAGGGTTCTTTGTCCTGCTGGACGGATCAAACTGTCTAATGGGTTCTACACAACCCAGAGGTCTGAGGTTCTTCTCCTCAGAGTCAGAGGTTAGTGCTCTCTGAGCTTCACTCTTTCATACTGATTCATCCTCATCTGCAGTTCCAGCTCCACACGTTCTCTGGTGATGCTCCTTCATTCCATCATTCAACTCAATTCAGTGTCAAAGGAATTAGACATGGGCCTAACGAGGGTTTACACACTCACACACACATACCCACACACATGCGCGTGCACACACACACACACACACACACACACACTAGTTACATATGGTCATTGCAATTTTAATCTGTTCACATTAACTTCACATTAGCACATGCACTGAAGCACATGTGCACAAATCTACTTAGGTGTTGGTCTGTATGGAGAGTACACACACACACACGCCTTGTTAGAACAGCACCTCATTGTGCTTTGATTAATGACTCTACGCATCGTTAACCCGCTGACATAGATCCAGGAAATTACACATGTTGAAAACACTGACACACACACACACACACACACACACACACACACAAAGTGTGTATAGATCTGTACACAAACACCATTTACTTGTGATTTCAAAGTTTTAGTATTTCAATATTGGCTGATGACTTGGGGAAGTATAATGTAAACAGACAAAGGAATAACTGCACGCTTTTGTACACACACACACACACACACACACACACACACAGTTTCAGGGTTCATTGTTTTGACGGTGTTATGAGATCAGTTGGTTGGAGAAAGATTAAATGAGATTAACAATGATTGTAATGTAGTTTCATTTGAACTGGGTGAAGGAGGGAAAAGTTTGAAAATGTCATTTCATTTCATAAATGTCAGCATGGAGGATGATCTGTGTGTGAGAGGCAGAATTAGTATTTATATAATTATTATTATGTATCTTTATATTATAATTCATCTCTGTTTCCAGTTAAATCACTGACAAACTCCATCTGCAGTTAATCTGCAGATGGCTTTTATGTTGCGCTTTACTTTTTGAAAGGAGTATAGAAAGTTTTCATATCCATGATGGATTTGAATCTGGCAGAGGACGCGCTGTCCGGAGGGATATCTGCACATAGGTTCCGGATGTCATGATAATCAGTGTTCATCAGGGGATAATGGGACACATGTTTGTGTGCACCTGTGTCTTCAGGTGTGATCGGTTCCAAGTGAAATCAAAAGAATAGGAGCTGGTCTCTCTGGACTGGAGCCACTCGTCCAGGGAGGTCCCTCCTCTTCAGTGAAAGCCATGTGCTGCCTCTGCAGGACCGTCTTTTGCCACACGGCAGGACCTCAGTCCCAGCTTCCTCAGCTTCTGCTGCGAGGTTGACATACTGCAGTTCTAGTATATTAATAATTATTTTGGATTGTGCAGCGGCATTTCCTCTCGACAGAGACAGTGGAGGTGGACAGCATGAAAGCAGCTGAGACAGTGGCTTGACATGCAACATAGACTCCCAGCTGGAGACCCACCACGAGCAGCTGGTACATCCAGAACACTCACGCTCCACGTGCCCCATGAAACTCTGTGTATTCTGACACCTTCTGCACATGACGCGCGAGAGACAGTCACCAACACGGACGTCTCATTTCACGTGACAAACAAAGAAGCGCGGCCCCGAGGAGGCTGCAGGGAGGCTGCATTCATGTCCAACAGGTGGCGGTTTCACGTCTAAACACCACAACATGCTCACATCCATGTATTCCACTCTCCTGTATTCAACACAGGGGCTTCAGTCTCCAACTGGCTGTGTACTTAGTTTTCAGAGTGAAGATCATTTTTCAATCCGCACAGCACAATGAGCATTGACTGATCCATTGATAAATCTTTCATGTGGGTTAAATGACACGAGTCCGACATGAAAAGTATTAGCAGCCTTTTCATGGACAATCGTTAATCTTTTATGATGGTAAACAGAGGCGAACGCTGGCTCACTGAGGTGGAAGGAAAAGTCAGGGAGGAAGAGGAGGAGGGGGAGGAAGAGCAGGGAGGTGGAGAATGTTCCACAAGTGAATATTTCAAATGCCACTGAAATGTGACTGAAAGAGACTTTTGCAGGTAATCATTTCCAACATTATTTTCCGTCGTCTTTTTTATTATCATTAACTTATTTCGATGACGTTCTACCAATCCCAATCCGGTCTCCTCTGTTATGGTCTCGTGCGCATGTTGTGGTCATGTTGCCTCTAAAGAGGAACCTTGACGAATCACGTGGTTCCGTCTGATCCTCTGATTCTAAGGTGAATCAATTAACCAGTATCCTCCATGGATCTTCTCTGAGAGGCCAGTTCAACTTTACACACTGAAGCTTGCACTGAACTACACCAGCTTGAGCCAAAAGCAGGAGAAGGTGAGGATGGAGGTGTAATGCCACGCAAGCTAATGACCAGACCATCAGCTGGTTGAGACACCCTGAGGTTGTTGGTTTGCTGAAGTCAGTTCCTATCCAGGGTCTCGTACGACAGGGCCCCTCCCTCATGTGCAGATCCTCCATCTCTGGTACAACTCAGAATAGAGCTGCCATCTCTCAGAGTACCAGCACCTAAGCCTCCAGACCGTCATTTCTGGGTGTGTGGTGGCCTCATCACAATGTTGGTCCAGATCGGGCCACGACCTCATTCTCCTCAATCCTGAAGATATTTTGGAGACACGCAGGCCGGAGGCAAACTCGGCAAACCTGGTCTCATGACGATCCACTGTCTGACAGAGTATCCAGGCTCCGAGCAAAATCATGGGGAAGTGCGCTCATCATTGAGCCAGAGGCACTTGGAAAATATCTGCGGACCCCATGACCTCCCTGCAGCCCGTCATCATGCTCAGGTCCACCTGCACTCAGGCCGTTATCATGGCTGAGCTCTCCCTCCCATGGGAGGAGGGAACGCATGGGTTGGGGTTAGAGTCGGAGACTCCAAGCTTCATAAGCCCCTCCAGGATCTCACAGAGGAGGCAGAATGCTGGAGCATGTGTCTCTGACTGTGCAGGACCTGACAGGTATGGTTTACATAACTCTGGTTACAGTAACCAGGATGTCCTGCAGATTGTCTCCTTTGTGCTTAGTTAACCTTTTCTTAAATGTATTAAACCTCCTCACTGCTATAAAATATGGCAATGTTTGAAACAGGGCAAAGACAGAGGGTTGTGATGGGAGAAGACTGAGTAGTGCAGATACCAGGTCTGACAGTAACGAAGGAGAAGAGGCCACTCTGGCTCAAAGTGCCCAACTTGGTCAATCACGGGTTCAAGACCCTGTTCCAGTCCATTTGTGCCTCATGTGCTGTGTTCAGGCCAGGTCAGGGACGGGTCATGGATCAGCTGTGCTCCAACACAGATCGAAGTCCATGTAGACCTGACTCCTCGTGAGTCCTTGAGGCTCAGGGCTAATGCTTAATGGCTGAGACGCGTGTCGTTGATCTTTTCTGTTCTGTGAATCATATGATAAACATGGACAAACACCACAAGGTCACGTTCATCATCATTTACACATCTGGCTTATGTTCAAGGGAAAGTGGAGGTAAAGGTAGCGGAGTGGAAAATGTGTCTACGGTGAATATAAAGTGGAAGTGGATGATACAGTTAGTTTCAGAAAATACAGAACAAGTATAATGTACATGGGGGCTGGGGCTGAATGTAAAGTGTGCACAGAGAATGTAAAATATGATCTAATATAGATGCATTTAGAGTGAATATGTAAAATAACTGCCAGTGTATTCATGCGTCATTTATATTGAATTAGGCAGAGAAGGACCTGCTCTCGACAATACTCAAGCCACTTGGTCTCAACATGCATTACAGTACCGTTTACAGTCAGCTCATCTGCTGTATATGCAGCACTGTGTGTATGAGGGCTAGTGATGTGTCGGTCATGAACTAACTTTGAAGTGAACGACAGGAGCCGGTTCCTCGTTGGGAGCCAATTGGGAGCCGATCCGTTTTTTCTCATCTTTTTTATCTGTTAAAGCCGAACATGGTTGGTTGGGTTAGACAAAATTGTATAACACTGTTTTCTTATCCCATTGGTGGGTCAATGGACAACACCGCTCCCTGCAATGCAGAAGATCCAGGATCAAATTCTGCCTAGGAAAATGTTTTGAAGTTGATGGATTGTTTTCCTCCCCGAGTTGTAATTTACAGAGATTTGACCTTGTCTATTTAGATAGGTCTTTGTTTCTGTATTTTATAATATATTAGTATATTATACTCTATTTTGTAGCAGTTCAACTAGGATTTAAATAAAGCCATTTAAACAATAAACAATTGATATACTGTGCAGTTTTACATTAGTATTTCATTTTACACAATACACATAATTTAGTAATAAGTTTAAGCAACAAAAAATCTGAGGAGTCAATTGGGAGCCGAAAGAGTCGGCTCTTTTAGTGAGCCAAGCCAAAAGAACCGGTTCTCTGAAAAGAGTCGAAATTCCCATCACTACATTTGGCTGTTTAAAGCTCAGTATTTTATCAAGAGTTTTAAATCCAGCTTCTGGTTCTCCTTTATCTGGTCCATCTGAATCAAACCTTCAATTTTACTTATTCATTTTACTGAATGTGATCACATGATCATATCTGGCCATGACATAAACTGACACAGTCCACAGGTCATTAATGAGACAGACAGTGGAAGATGGATTCATGGATTCCACTCTTTTATCAAATGACCATATATGGTGTGATGGTGATGACCATCTAACACCTTGGAAATATTGGATTATCTTAACTTACTTGCTCATTGGTACTTTCAATTAGCATGTTGTAAAACTGTAATAGTTTGACCTGTGTTGTGGTGGCAGGGAGTCTGAGTTAAGGTGGAATTAAGGTGAATTATTCTCTTGTCTGTAATATTTATATGAAAAAACCTTGCCCGGAAATAAAGTGCATATAGTCGTGCATTTCTGACCAGCAGCAGAAGAAATCAAGCAAATTCACATAACTCATTAACACATGAAAGGCTGGTGGAGTGGGTGTCCACCTGAGAAGGACAGGAGGGAAACTGTCAGAAATGAACAGAAATGAAAGCACTGTTCAATATTCTGCAGGAGCAGTGCAGAAACTGTGCCCAAGACATGTTGTGTAGTTATATTTTTTGTTTTTATTATAAAAATGAAAAAAACAGTGTTCCAATATTCAAAAATACAAAAATAAAGATCTATAATAGAACGGTCCCAGCTCAACGTGTTCAGTGTTACATCCTCAAGCTCATTAACCGACCGACAGGTCTCACACTCAACTGACTACTTGAATTACTCAATGAGCCATTGGTTCAATTAAGAATTGACTAATCAATGAATCAGTCAATCGAGCAGCCAAGTGATTCATTTGCACAAAGCTCATCAAGGGTGTGATTCATTAACTACAAATCACCCATCATGCAATTTAATGTCCATCTTATCTACGTGTGCACATGGACGCACACTCACACGGAGCAGTAACAGTAAGATGCCTTTTGGGATGGACTGTTTGACCTGTGGTAATGATGCGTGCTGCTGTGGTATGTGAAGACATGTAGGGACATGTAAAGACATGTAGAGTAGAGACATGTGAAGACATGTAGGGACATGTTAAGACATGTAGAGTAGAGACATGTGAAGACATGTAGGGACATGTAAAGACATGTAGAGTAGAGACATGTGAAGACATGTAGGGACATGTACATAACCCAAAAGCCATCACTGCCGCACAAAGAGCCCTTCATCTGATCCATCAAAGTTCAGTGTTTAACTCATTGAGCAGAACGACTAAACTGTTGACTCAGCCGCTATTGAACTGCACAGTTTATATTCTTTGATGTTATTATTGGATATATTATTGTATCCACCTTTGACAGTGTAGTTCCTTGATCTCATGGCGAGAGTGGTGTTTTAGATATTTTCCAAACATACACAGATTTCTGGAATTCTATCAAGCATTGCAGCTTTAAGAAGTTCCCAATGTGACTTTAAAATTGTTTATGCTCGTCACGTTTTACGTATGAAGATGTCTCTTTTCCTTAAAAACAAGACTCCTTCCTGCTCTTGGTTGCCAAGACTGATTTCCATGATGAGGACTGGAGCATTTACTTTTTTAATCCGCTACCGTGTGTGTGTGTGCACTCCTGAGTCTTGTATTGACTCTTCCTCAGGAGCCACTTGGCAACAGCCTGGCTCTTCACTGCATTCTGAAGCACATATGGTCGACACTTCAGCGACGCTGGACGCTGAGGTAAAACTCATGTCTGGTCATAGCAGAACATCTGTTTGGTTTTCAGAATTAAATGTTCCCAAAGATGTTTTCAGGTCCTTCGGACACGTGCATAGATACCGCGGTTTGATGGTGAAACAGAGTGTCATTGTCATTGAGCCATTCTCAGGCTCATTACATCACTTTTCATTGTTTTGCATTTGTGTTCATCCTATCTGGATAATCTGCAGTGCAGATCTGTGTCTACTTTGCGCTGCACTGTTCCATAACATGTTGAACCAAATGACTTGCTTTGGATCAAATCAAATCAAATCAAATCAAAGTTTATTTATATAGCCCGCATGAAACCGCTCCCCATTCGGTTGCTGAGCCTACAGCGGTGGATTGGTGTCCCGGTGGCGGTGCCCCCCGCCCCCCTTTGTATTACATTTGCACGTGGTGGACCCGTCTGTCATAGTCAGCCTCAGCCCTGATTGGCCCCCTTTATTTCCTCTATAGTGATTTTAGTAC
>JAFBJT010005752.1:14990-26556 GCA_016785325.1 Chascanopsetta lugubris
GGGTGGCGGGGGGGTGCGGGCGGCGGGGGGGGGGGCGAGGGCGCCGGGGGGGGGGGGGGGGGGGGGGGGGGGGGGGGGGGGGTGCATGAGAAACCCAGACTCCCTCATATAAGGGGGGAGGAGATGGGCAGGTAGAAGCATGGAGATGGAAACAGAGAGCGAAGGTGTAATGAACTCTGCAGGCGTCAGGTGTGAATGGAAAAGTGCGAGATGATTATCAATGTGAAACCAGACATATGGCAACGTACGTTGCGCAACCTGAACGTGCAGCCGTGGGGGGGGGGGCGGCGGAGGGCATGCGGGGTTTGGGGGGGAGGGGGGGGGGGGGGGGGGGGGGGGGGGGGGGGGGGGGGGGGGGGGGGGGGGGGGGACGACTGCAAGGTCTGAGCACGGTGTGTTTATTTGTCTTTGTTGGGACACACATCAATCTGAGTGTGTGCAGACACATTATATCATTGTTTGATTATATTTACCTGAGGTGTTGGGGCTGCGCGCCAGCGCTGTGACCTGCAGTGCGCGTGCTTCTCCCCACTAATTAGTCTGCATCCCTCTCCATATGCAAATGAACAAATCCATGCTTTGCTTCTCAATGCTGCCACTACTTTTAGTAGGGTCAGGATTGGTATTTTTTTGTTTTTTTTGTTTTTTTTTTAATGAAATGTAGTACTTTATTTATTTGTTGACATTTTTTTTGGACATATTTATTTTAGAATTTTTTTGAATATATTATTTATTAGATTTTTTTCAAACTTTGAATGATCACCATTTTTGATCAAATGTGCAGAGCAGTAGATTTGGTGACATCTAGTGGCAAAGTTGTATTTTGCACCCTCACCCTTCCAGTCCGAGGTCCTCTTGTAGCTTTCACTTATTATCGAAACTCAAAATAAGTAAAGATTGTCCATTCCGGGCTACTGTAGAAACATGGTGGTGCAACATGGCGGCCTCCACAGAGAGGAGCTGCTCCTGATGTAAATACAAAGGCTGTGTAAACAACATATTGTACATTCAGGTGATTAAATACTCATAAATACATTCGTATGATAATTAGATGTTAGATTTATTTAGTTAAAATAAAAAAATGAATATATTTCTTAAACACTGGACCTTTAATTAAAAGTATATACTGTGTTCAACTCTAAGATTCAGTCAGCTCATTCTTGTGTATTAATAAGATCATGGCAGACTTTCAGGCCTCCGTGTGTGTGTTGATCAGTAACTGGAATCATGACGGTACCAGTGACCGGATCAAACTGGATGCTGACGTCATCATAAACTGACACGTTTCATTTCCCTGATTGAGTCTTCGTCACACACGTTACAGGGCTACACTCTTGTGCTCCTCCACCTCGGCATGTGGAGACGCCGCGGGGGCCCCAGACGGCCCCCGAGATGTTCTCTGCGCCGCTGGGAGTTCAGCAGAGGTTGACCGAGTCAAAACATCAAGGAGCCGCAGACCAACGCTGGCACCCGCTTGCAAAAACATCCTTTTATTATTCTGTGTATCTTGGTGTGTTGATGCAGCACGGCGAACAGAAGGGGCTGTAACATGTCTAATCAGTGGGTAGTCACCGCATGACAAACAGCCATCCCATAAACACTAACAGCTCCCTAACCTTTTCCTGGCCGTCCTTGCTGTCTCTGTTCATTTCGTTAATTAGCTTATCCAATCAGGAGCGAGCGGACTGACAAACGGCCCGAGCGTGGGCCGTCCCCCCGAATCATAGTCTTGATTAAATGGGCGGACGTTTGGGCGAGTGTGTGACAAACGGTTGTTGGAGCAGATGCTGATTCACAACTTGTGATGAGTTATTGATTCCCCTCCAGCCCTCGGTGCTGCTGCCTGTCTGTGTTCACAGTCGCGCATCAGACGAAGAGTTAAAGGTGCAGTGTGTGGGATTTGGTGACCTCCGGAGGTGAAGTTGCACATTGTGTCCATCACCTCACCCTCAACTTTCTGAACACGCAGGAGAACCTGTGGTCGACTTCAGTTGTCATTAAAACTCAAAAGATGTTTAGTATGTTCACTCTGGGCTATAGTAAAAAAAAAAAAAAGAAAATTTAAATTTAAAAAACATGGCGGCCCCCATAGGGTGGACCAACTGCTAGTGTTAATATACATTAAAGGGCTCATTGGGGTTATGTAAAAAGCAAGTCATACATTTGGGTGATTCTACATTTAAAAAAAAGTCTACATGTAATTGTTCTATAATTCTATTTCAGATAGAAGAGACATCTTACACACTGAACTTTAAAGGTTCAGTGCGCAGGGTTCCTTGGTATTTATTGGTGAAGTGTTTGGGGAGAACTTATAACAGCTCTTAAATAACATAGAAAACATGAAAGTCCCTCTTAAAAGCTAATGTTTGGTTTGTCCTTTCTTTGCTGTAACAGCAAATTTATATCTTTTACAACAGAGTTGTAAAAGATATAAATGGCTCTTAAACTGTTTCCGATGATTATGGTCTATTTCTGTTGAACTACTTCCTGAGTCACACATACACTGCCCCTTTAATGACTAATATACTTACCCTGCATTGTGGTTTTTTAAAGTTGTAGATTTGATGTGTTAAAAAAAGTTTTTAAAAACACGCTGCTTGCAGATATTGATATCCAAATAATAAAATCAGTTTGGAAAAATGGCCGCCTCCATGTCGCGAGCAGATGCAAATATAAAGGGCTCATGCTCTTTAATCAGACCTGCTGACCCCGTGCCTGTTTGTATTTTTGGATCATAAACTCAGTACCATGATCTCTCTAACACAATAAGGCTGTTCTCATACGAAGGATAATAATTATAATGAATAAATCTACTCTGACATCCTGCAGATCGGTTAAAGGAATTTGCAAAGTATCAAAACAAGTGGCCCGGTCATGTGGCTTCGACCCGACTCAGCAGATCTGCGAAGCTGAGCGGCTCTGCTCGGTGTGTGGAGGATCTCTCCTGCGGTCTGCACACACCACACATTGAGTTGGAGCTGGAGCTGGAGCGGCCATGACACAATCTGGAAGCCGTTACTCGACACCGAGCCGGCCCATCGACGCCCCCATCTGCAGAAATCAGATCGGCCGCTCGCAGGCCCACATGCTGAGTTACAGCAGCAGCAGCAGCAGCAGCAGCAGCAGCAGCAGCATCTCACTGGGCCAGCAGGGAGGGTGAACTCCTCTAACCAGCGAGATGTGCAAATGTTGCCCTCGCTGTGACTCCCAGGGAATGAGTGAGGAGACATAAGATATGAACTGGACTGTAAATAGTTCAATTAAAGAGATTACTTTTTTAACTTAAAGGTGCAGTGTGTAAGATTTGGTGACCTCTAGAGGTGAGGTTAGGGTTAGGGTTGGGGTTGTATCCATCACCTCTCCCTCACCCTTCTGAACGTGCAGGAGAACCTGTGGTCGACTTCAATTGTTATTAAAACTCAAAATGTAACTATACATTTATGGGCTCATTTAAGGGTAACGGGGAAAAATATAAAACATTTACCTGATGATAAATTCCTGAAAATGTCTGTATGTAATTGTTTTGTAATATTTTTAAGAAGTGACAAAAACGACCAATGCACCTTTAATGCAAAAGTCTATTTTTCGCTCCACTTGGGAACGTTTGAGCCTCCACCTTTTGCTCTTCATCTCTGATTTGCATCTCTGGGGTGGTTCAACACCCCGAGGTGTGAAGTCCGCCTCCTTTAGTGTCGGCACAGCTGCTCCTCCTCAGCCCTGCTTTGTCATTAGCTGGACCAGGTGTGCAGCCTCTGGTCACTCTGCACCTAATCACCACCTCGCCTCACTTTCAAGTCCCTGAATTGATGCAATGAGGTTTTACAGCGGGGGTCACTGCTGCCTGCTGCAAAAATTGTTCCAACCTGCCCACTGGTGGCCGAGGATCAGTATTACAACCCCCCCCCCCCCCCCCCCCTCACACCTCCTCCCTGCTGCTGCAGATGTTCCATCGAATTTATTATAACTGAGGTTAATTAAGCACCATTTCCAAGGGATGGCGTGAAATGCAAACCGCCATCATGGCTGAGGGGTGGAAAGGTTGGCGGCGTGTTGAGCGCTGCTGGTGGTTTTCAGCTTCATTACCAGTCAAACGAGTACAAAGGGAAAGTTCTGCAGCAGATGCACGTGGTTGTTAGAGTCTGTGACGCCTGCTTGCGATTTAACACTGTCACGTCCGAATGTCGTGGATACGAGAGCACGGGGGGGGGGGTGCGGTGCTGTCGATGCATTTGAAAAGAAGGAAGATGAGAAGATCAGTAATGGAACTTTAACTTGTTCTACGAGGAGATGAGATGTGAGTTGATGTGCAGGCAGCATCGTGGTGAAGGATCAGCTCCTGCTTGCCGAGTTATTCAATCAGAATAATCGGTAACAGGTAACTGACCAGAGGTGCATTTGCAGTAATGATATACAGATATGCAGATATACAATATGCAGTAGTAGTGACAATACACAGAAGTAAAAATGATACATAAATATGTGAATATTATGAATATTAGAGCAAATACACAGCATGTAGAGTGGGGCAGATGGTGCTTATTGAAAAGGAGGAAGGTTGTACAGCGTGAAAAATATACAGTATGTACAATAGTGCAATGAGACTCACTATATATACAGACTGTGTGGGATGACTATATACACAGTGGTACAGAGGTAGATTATATTGTACAAATGATAGACAAATTACGCAGATTAGGTCGCTTTGTATAATCTCTTTCTCTCTCTCTCTCCTCCTCCTCCTCCTCCCCCCTCCCTCACTGTTTTCCACCGGTCAATTACAATTAGAGTTTTTACACAAACACTTATGCAATTTAAAATGACACAGTTCGCCCGGCTGCACGTACGATCAATTCATGTGATATTACTCAGTTTCATCAAATGTTTTGTTTTTGTTTTTGCAGCTTCGTAACGAGATACAGGTCTATATGTTGCGGTGGTGGTGGTTTTAGTGCAGCACATGAATGTGAGTGTGTGTTGTCGGATGCAGCTGAATGTTGTGACGGCTGCATTATGTCATGACTTCACTGTTTGTCCTCAGTCTTCAATCTGATCCTGATTCCCACACAAACACTGAGCTCATGACATCATAGGTCATTTCTTGGGCGCCTTGACTCAGATTAAATCAGATTAAGAGTCAGGAAACACACACACTGTCGATTTGTCTCTTTGTCTCTTCCCTCTCTCTTTCTCTCTCTCTTTCTCTCTCTCTCTCTCCCTCTCTCTGTCTCCCTCTGTCTTTTACATGACAACTCTTAACATTAAAAAAGATGTGTTCCAGCACAAATAGATAGAGATGATGATGATATAATTATTCTATATCCCATTGCTGCCATCAAATCCCCTTTGCCCAAATCTCACACATTGGACCTTTAATTGAACCCTTAAAGTGACCCCAACAATTAAATTAATAATCATAATAACAATGATGATGATCATCATCATCATTTAATTAAATCGGATTGCTCGTTGATTCGGCGTCACGTTGCCTGAAGCAGATTTGAATACTACGATTAATCGAGTAATCACGACGCGTTTAAACAGCAATTAAACGCAGATGAACGACTGTGAAACTGACAAGGTCACAGGCGCGTGCTCGTCTCCCAGCAGAGGACAGTCAGGCATCACGGCAGGCGACGGGAGCGCGCATCCCTCCGTCCACCGCTGCGGGGGCTCGCGCGCAGCTGACATCAGCGTCAGAGCGGCGCAGCTCGCGCGCGGTTTATAATCACTTTCCCATAATTTGATTAAATTAATTGTTGTATTCGTTTGTTTGTTTTTTTGTTTTTTTAAAGAAGGAAGTGGGCGTGGTCACACCGGGCAGATATTAACGAGAGGATATGTCGCCACAGGGTAAGTGAGTGAATTATATTACTGCGCAGTTTAAAGTTGTTCGGACCAAACATCTGGATAGAAGATTAATTTTGAAATTGTTTAAATGGACGTTATGAATTAAGTGTTAAATGGTGTGTGTGTGTGTGGGGGGGGGGGGGGGGGGGGGGGGGGTCGTGGTTAAGCAGAGTAGTCTGGTATGAAGAGCAGGTGAACTCATTGTTTACCCTGTAACAACCTAAAAACATCCGTTAGATTTACACATCTGGAGTTCGGTCTCATCAGTTGCCATGGTGATAATGACATCACTGGTATTTATACAAGTTTGTTCTTTCTGGGTCTGGGTCACTCCATTCTTTCCCCAGAGTGTATTCTCACACATACACTTTGTGTCGTCACTCCTGTTTATCCCAACCCTACAATCCAAATCTTATCATGAACACCTTCCTTTATAGTAAGTATTATTATTATTATTAATAATAATAATAATAAATCATTCTGTTTTGATCAAAATTCACACTGTACTGCACAGGTCTGGGTGTGAGTGAAAAATAAGGCAGTGGGGGGATGAAGTGATGCCATGCAGAGTGGGACCTGCACAGACAGGATGATATCACAGAGCTCAGTCAGTCCTGATGATTTGGACTTTAATCCTTTTTTGTTGTGGCGAGATGTGAACTGACAGGAAACACAGCTGTGTTTTCACACTGGTTTGAAGATGACATCATGCCTCCGGACAGATGATAGAAACAGTGAGAGGGGACAAAGCGTGGTGAAACACTCAGTTATTATATTAAAACTGCAAGTATGTGTGTTATGTGTGTATTGTGCTGTCGTAGTACACATATATTAATAATACACATCCGTTTGAAGCCTTGACACGTTGAGGAGCAGAAGTAACATTAAAGGTACAGTGTGTGGCATTACTGCAAAAACATGGTGTTGCAACATGGCGGCCTGCATGGACCGGATCTACAAAGAGAGCACTCTTTTTAGAGTAACTATAACAGTCATTTGTACTAACAGCTGTTTTTTTAAACTTGTAGAAAATATAATTATAAATGATTTACATTCATCTTTTCCCTTTTTAGTAGAATTATTCAACCGATGAGCCGGAGATCTAAGTTCATTTTCAGAATTCAAACTCCAGAATAGGTTTAGAAAGAAACAGTTTTACTATATTGTAACTTCTTTGATTAACTAGACTGACTCAGCGTTTTTTTTAAGTTAGTGAGAGACGTTATGCACTTACACTGACATCATCATCATAACCAACCAATCCAGGTCTGGGACATATATGTTGTTTTTTTAAAGGAGCATTTCTTATATATCTGTGAATAACATGTTGTTCTTGAGAGTTCTGCCTCAAACCATAGTGATACTCTGTGATATGATTACTAAGCATTATTGATCTCACAGCAGCAGGGAGTCAAATTAAATGTAAAGTGTAAAGTTCAGTGACACATACAACAGTCCGTCCATAAATGATGATGTCATCGAGTTATTACTTCGACTTGGCAACGTCAAGGCAAACACTTTTTGATTGGATTACTATAAATACTTTTTTTAAAGGTACAGAACGTGGGATTAAGTTAATGGTGGAGTTGCAGCCTAATCCCCATCACCTCACTCTTCACTTTGAACCCTATAGGTGATTGTTTAGCCCTGAATTTGAATTTGTCAATTCAGGGCCAATGGCAACATGCTGAAAAAAAATACATGTACATTCAGGTTGCCGTACACTCATCACAGCATTAGCATATTTTATGTCAATAAAAATGACAAAATCCCCCACATCTTACGCACCGGACCTTTTTAAATAAGTAAAAGTTGTCTCTATATGAACCTACAGAAGACAGGGCCATTGTTTCCTTCAGTAATCGTCTGTTTTAACTGTTATTTTGCAAATTCACCGTCCGAACTTCCCTGATTAACATATTGCCGTGGTCACTCGCTGACCTTGGTCACCGCGCTCAGCTGAGGGAGGGACGGCCGCAGAAAAGCTTCAATTAGACGGAATAAGGCTCGGTGCCAACATGACTCAACACTTGTGCTTGTTATTATCAGATGTTCTCGCACGTGTACGTCGATATAATGCCCTCGCTAGTGACCTGTGTGTGTTCTCCATCGTGAGTGTAGTCTTCATTCGAATGTGTGCTCAGCTCCAGAGCTCACGACATTCGACCGACCACCCGCCTTTTGAGAGTGAGAGACGTGGGCTTCATCGTGACTGGATATGAGTGGAAGTTGAGAGAGAGTCTGTGTCGGAGGGGTTGTTACCGAGCGGTAGTGTCCAGGGCTGACGGATGAGGCCAGAAAGGAAGTAGGAACACCACCTGCAGTTCACAGGGTGGCCACTTGAGGCTGGCTCCAACAGCGAGTCAATCCCCACAGACTCCCATGATAAAATGGTTCGACTTTAGAGGTGAATGAAACATGTTTAAAGTCCGTCACAAACTATGGTTTATCTGTGACAACTGGACAAGGGCTGTGTTTTGTTCCAACTCGCTTATTATTGTTTCTATCGAGGTTTGAAGTTGTGAATCATTTGGGGGCGGGGCCTCTTGAGTGACACCTGGGCCGACCTATCATGTTCTGTGGATGCTGCCACAGCACCATGGGCCCACCCCACCCCAGCTCCACCTGTGCTCCGCCCCTTGCACGGTTATGGATAAACCAGGAAGTAGGAGGAGTTAGGGCAGGGCAAGATGGCCTCATCAGCTCTCTGCAGAACCACATCATCAGTGATAAAAGAATGGATAAACCCCCTTCTTCATGCTTGGAAGGCGTATCTCTCAATCCTGCGCACTGAACTTTTACTTTTTAAATCCTTAAAAAAAGCACATCAAGATTCATGCCACCTAATATTCAGTTCTACCATTCCACAACTCACTTAGCAGAAGGAACAAGGCGAACAATTCCAGCTTGTGTTCAGCGTTATTTGACTTTTCATGACGCACCATCCACCGCTGTTTGGTTCCCCTCGCTCTGGAGTTATTACAGCACCGCAGTGATGCCACCAGATCAGCGCTTGACCAGAGGACTGTATCGATCCGATCTGGCTACAGGCAAAAGTCCAGTGGACTGCAGTGACGCGTCCGCACATTTGTTTGACGATCGTCGTTCTGTGCCGCCACAGCTGTGGTGGAGGCAAATGAGCGCTGATGAGTGAAAGATGAAGTCACCGAACAGTGCGGCCGATATAATGGAGACGGGGTGAAACGGCTCTGAGGGAGACGCCATGTGACACAGAGGAGGGGAGGGGTCTGTGACCTTGTTTCTTGTTTCTAACCTCCACTGATCAATGGCCAGTATCGATGGCTCCATATTTTCACCGTGGCTACCGAATGTAGATGTTCGCTGAGGCTTTTGCGCGTTGTGCCAACGGTATGAAATAAACGTAACTTTCGTCAAGCCACTATTGACCTGTTTCGCTGCAGCAAAGCCTTTTTCAATGGCCGTGAAATTGTGTTTATTATATTTCCTGCTGACAATTTTGGCACAAAACGCCTGAATATGATCAGATAATCTGAGGGGAGGAAATAGGACAGGCAATGACAGAGCGAGAGAGAGAGAGAGAGAGAGAGAGAGAGAGAGAGAGAGAGAGAGAGAGAGAGAGAGAGAGAGAGAATTCACAGCAAGAGGCCCACAAGGACAGACAGGAGAGAAAGGTGGTGAATGGGGATTAGTCTGGCTCTGCAGCTGAGTTATGTGACAGTAAAAGCGGTGCAGAGTATTTATGTTAATGTGTCGATCAACCCGACTGGATCTGGAAAACAATAAGTGGACTCGGTCATCAATTAATTATGAGTACGATGTCTGAGTAGTTTCTCACTCGTAAGAACAAACATGCTTTAATAAATATATTTAATAGTAACGTCCAGTAGGCACAGTGTGCAGGATTTAGTGATATTCAATAATGCTATTCCGCATGTTGGCGTGGAATAGCTTTATCTCTGCCCTCCCCTTCCAAGCCTATAAAAACACATAGTGACCTCACACTACTGGTCACTACGTTTAATTTGTCCATTCAGGGAGACAGTAAAAACATGGCGGCTCCCATAGAGAAGACTGTGCATAAACAAGGGGCCTCCGGGACAATGAAAACGCCAGGTCATAAATCCAGGTAATTGTATACGCTCATAAAACGTCAGCACAATTATCCCATCTTCTAATTCTGCAAATGGAAATGCAAATATTGTCAGCGGATTGTCGGAATGAGAGGATGATACTTAGCATCACGGCGCGTGGATACACACACACACTAGAGTTGCACCTCATTAGCCCTGAGCCTTGGTCATATAAGGACTGTGGAGTGGAGGCTGCTGTGTGGTCCTGAGAGTGTGAAGCAACAAGTTCACACCAACAGTTTTCCCACACATCCCTTTGTCAGTGTTCTCATTGGTGGAGTCAGTTCACATATTTTCCACCTCACAATGATGATAAGGTCAGACAGCACAACAACATGTGGACACACACACTCACACACACTCTCTCACACACACACACACACACACACACTCACGCACACGCACACACACTCTCTCCTCCGTCATCACCTTCTTGAGTTGTTGCCGCAGACTTGTCCAGCGACACTTCAGGCCAATCACTGAGATAGCAGAGCTGAGGGCTCGTTCCCTGGGTGAGTGTTGGCAGGTTCTGCAGTGGAGGCACCAAGGTCAGGGCAGCCTGCTTTTGCTCATTAACACAAACATGGCAGAATCTCCCTTTAATTTCCTGGCATTTTGAATTTGATGGCTTTAAAGGTGCAGCGTGTAGGATTTTGGTCATTTTTGTCACTTCTACAAATATTACAAAACAGGTAGATACAGATATTTTCATGAATGTATAATCACCCAGATGTTTTGTTTTTTTTACCCATTACCCTTTAATGAGCCCCTCTATGTAGTGTATTGACATGAGGAGTGGCTCCTCTCTACGGGGGGGGCATGTTTTTACAGTAGCCCAGAGTGGACATTGTAAAAATCTTTTGAGTTTTAATAACAACTGAAGTCGACCACAGGTTCTCCTTCATGATCAGAAGAGTGAGGGTGACGTGATGGATACAACATGCAACTTCACCACTCGGTGTCAACAAATCTTACACACTGCGCCTTGAACTGGATAAGTGAAAAATCCACAGTCATTGTGGACCTTTAATTTCTGTCTCAAATTCTGATGAATGTGTAAAAACGTCTAGTGCGTAAAGTTAACGTACAATTATTTCATATTCTATTGGTATATCAAATAATTATACTTTTGTTTTATGGGTGTGTAATTACCTGAATGTTTCCCACAGTCTGTGTATACCCTAATATAGCCCACGTGTGTGTGTGTGTGTGTGTATAGATCATCTTGCCACTTTCTATAACAGCAATGGCTCTTATGTAAATCCCATGTGGATTAACGAAACCATCGGTGAGATTACCAGAGTCACGAGCGCAGCTGTAATCCACGCCGCATCTCAGCAGCAAGACATTCTACCTCTTCACCTCCAACACTCGGGGCAGCATCCTCGCTTATTCCAGCTCGTCTCCCGAGGCTTCAATCCCAGTCTCAGTGTTTGGCTCTAATCCACCATTTATCCAAGATTACACGCCCTGTACCACTTGGTGTCTTGGCCCAAAATAACAATAAGATGTCTTCATCGGTGGCTTCTTCACAAGGGCATAAACTACGACTCGGATATTCACCCTCCAAAATTCCAGGAATTGTAATTTAGGGGTTGGGTTTAAGG
>JAFBJT010005787.1:0-30730 GCA_016785325.1 Chascanopsetta lugubris
TGACATCACACACACACACTCAAACTCTGACATGATGACATCACACACACACACTCAAACTCTGACATGATGACATCACACACACTCAAACTCTGACATGACATCACACACTAGCAAAGTGAGTAACTCAGTCCTGTATCTGCTGTAACTTCATGGAACAATCCAAACTAACTTCAAGAGACGATGGTCAAGAAGTGACGAGTTGTTGTGACGTCACAGACACATGACTTACTTCACGGCTCGGATCAGGAAGTAGAGAAAGCCGATGATAGTGATACCGATGAGGACGTAGAGCGCCCTCTGGATCATGGAGCTGTCCACGGCGAAGCTGCTCCGCGGGAACCCGCCGGTGCTCCCGGTGCTCCCGGTGCTGCCGGTGGAGTTGACCTGGCTCGAACTCGTGACGAGGTCCTGCGGAGCCACGGAGGCGCCGGTGAGAGCTTCCGGTACAGAGAGCGTCAAGCAGCAGGTCAGAACCAAAAGTATCGAGAGGAGTGTTCCGGAAGTCATTTTCACACCGGAAACACACGAAGAAGAGGACGAAGTGACCGGGAGAGAACCGGAGGACCAGGTGAAGATGTGGTGTCCGGCTCAGCAGCTGTTAACGGAACTGCGACTCTGCTCTGTTTACGCTCTCAAACCAGGAAGTACACGCCCACCACTGGTGACGTAAGAGGGGCAGTGACAAATACCCCCTGAGTGCAGGCTGGAGGCTGGAGGCTGGAGGCTGGAGGCAAAAAGAAGGAGGCAGGAGGCAGGAGGCAGGAGGCAGGAGGCAGGAAGTGACTGTAAAACAAACACGGCTCATAATGATGACTCACTGTTGAAGAGTTTACTGTAGTTTGTGTCTATTATTTATATATATATATATATTAACTTTTGTTGTAACAGTTTATTTTGAATATTTACATTTTCTTACTTGAGGAATTGTTGTTGTTGGTTGCTGTGTAAAAGAGACTTTATAATAATACTATTAATAATAATGAATAAAACATTTCTTGAACTAAAATCAAGTCCTTGTTCTTGTGCTGTAAATAGATGAAGGTGAGCAGCACGTGTTTCCGGTGGGTTGCTGGTTTGATTCCCGGTGGATCAGGCTCCAGATGTCACGCTCCTCCACATTTATGGATTTAGGTTATTTCTGTATTTAGGTCTGAGTTTGATTGACAGGCGGCTCGTCCAATCAAAGCGTGGCTCGGCTCCCTAGCAGCGCTGTGATTGGAGGAGAGGGGCAAAGGGGCGGGGCGGTAAGATTACAGCAGCAGACATCTGGAGCAGCGGTGGAACCGGGAATCAAACACCGAGCATCGAACACCGACTCCCAGCTCCCCGCCTCCCCGGGCTCCGCGCTCTTTCCCCGGTTGCAGCCGTCGCCGGGCTCCGGTGCCGAGGTCCCGGTCTGCGGCTGGATGTTGACCGGGAGGAGGGTCCGCAGGCACGGAGCGTTTCCGCCGGTGAGACCCGGGAGGAGATGATGGACTGAACCGATCCGACGTCTAAGGGTCTGAGGCCCGATGGAAGCTGCGACACACCCGGACCCGGAGCGTCTGGATCCTGGTCCCTGATCCCGTGTCGATATTTCTGTGGATTACATGAATCCTGCTCCTCCTACGATCCACTAATCCGGTTTAACGGAGCCGGATTTAAATCTGACATCTGATCTGGATTACTGAGCTCCTGGTTCTGATCTGGATTACTCTGCTCCCGGTTCTGACCCTGCTCGTACTCGGCTCTGGTTCCGGTGTGGTCCCCGGTCCTCCCTGCACCTGCTCTGTGGAGATCCGCTGACATCATGCCGACGTCCCGGCCCGGTTCTGAGCCGGTGGAGTTCTGGGTGGAGGGGTCCAGACGAGACGGGACCGTGGAGGAGTTCTACAACCTGAGCACCGAACTGGGCAGGTCTGGACCACATAGTGAGGGATGGGGGTGGGGGATCCTGATCAGGGTTCTGCGGTTCTCCTTGGTTCTGAACAGAAACAATGATATGCATGAATCAGTTGTTATGTCAGACATTTATTTACATACATGTAGTTTGAATACTGTAAACAAAGATGGCGACACTTCCTCCTGAAAATGAAGCCGAAAACAATCTCAGAGATAAATGCTGCCATCTTGTGGTGATGACATCATTCGCAGGAGCGGACCGTTGTATTTATGCCCCGCCCACTCACGCTTTCCACCAGTCCTTAGTCACTGTCAGCTGTCAATCATAGCATCTTCTGTTATTGTAATTATGAGTTAGCATCAGTGACTGACACGCCCCCTTCATGAGCTCTCTGGACAAAGCTCCGCCCACACGGCCTGAAACTGCTGACTCTCTCATTTCTCACCTGTTTGGTTCGGTCCATGTCCCATCTCATAATGTGGAGGAGGTGTAGTGGACGACCCATGACACCAGGGGGCGACAGAGAGCATCTGGCTTCACCTCAGGGAGTCGACATGTTGTCGAACTTTATTTACAGTTTTCAGGTTGTTACGTACGTGATGCTAACAGGAAGTACGAACGTCAGACGTGATTTTAATTCAAACTTCAGATAAAAACATTTATTGTTTTAATAATAATATTTCTATCAATGTGAGTAAACATGTCTCAGTAGAAATGACGATGTGAGGACACACACACACACACACACTCTACTTGTTACATCAGTGAATAACAGATTACTGTTTATTGTTTCCCCATTGGTTGTTTGTTTCAGTAAACAACAACAACAACAACAAACAGCTCAGTTAAAACAATAAAAACGATGCCAGATCTCAAACTGAGAGAGCTCTGTTACCAGGTGACCTGTTACCATGGAGACCGGCGAGCACTCTGTGTGTGTGTGTGTGTGTGTGTGGCTGCTTTTCAGATGGCTCTGTTTTCGTCCATCTGTCCCAGCAGAACCCCCCCCCCCTCCCCCCAACACACACACACTCTAACAGAATCAGTCAGGGTGAGTGTGTGTGTTCACGTGACTTTGATGTGTCTGTGTGTTCAACTGATGCGTCAGTGCGTTTCCTCAAAAACATAAAGTGGGTGTGGTCTCACCTGAGCAGGTGTTATGTCACTCAGGTGTCGGTGTCACAGCATCTCCCGTCCAATCAGATGGTCCACACAGTAAAAAGTAGGAGGAGTTGACTGAACTCCTCAGGTACTTTGTAAGGAAGCGTGTGAACGTCACATGTTGTTGTTTCCTGCAGAGGAGCCACGTCCATCGTTTATCGCTGTGAAGAGAAACAGACTCAGAAACCGTTCGCCATCAAAGTCCTGAAGAAAACGGTCAGTCACTCTCCATCAGAGGTCAAAGGTCAAACATCATCACATCACACTGACTCCGCCCCCTCCTCTTCTTCTTCTTCAGATCGACAAGAAGATCGTTCGAACAGAAATTGGAGTCCTGCTGCGGCTGTCTCATCCCAACATTGTGAGTAACAGTGTGTGTGTGTTTCAGTGGTTGTGTGTATGTGTTAATGTGTGTGTGTGTGTGTGTGTGTGTGTGTGTGTCAGATCCAGTTGAAGGAGATCTTCGAGACAGACACTGACATCGCTCTAGTGCTGGAGCTGGTGACAGGAGGAGAACTGTTTGACAGGTACACACACACACACACACACACACACACACACACACACACACACACACACACACAACCTAATGTTGTGTCTTTGCAGGATCGTGGAGCGAGGTTACTACAGCGAGAGAGACGCCGCTCATGTCATCAAACAGATCCTGGAGGCCGTGGCGGTGAGATGATGCCTTCACTGTCTCTTCTCTGAGTCTGTTCATCACCGTCATGTCGTCTGAGCCACACACACATTCGTCTGAGCCACACACACATTCGTCTGAGCCACACACACGTTCGTCTGAGCCACACACACGTTGTGCTTCATCAGGTGTGGCTGCAGTCGCAGGTGCTGTCGTTACAGTTGTAGTTACAGCGATTGTTGCCGTTACAGGTGTTGTTGTAGTAGTTGCAGCACTTATGCAACAGCCGCTTCCATCCTGCTGCTGAACAGATTAAAGCCAGAGGATTAACACACACACACACACACACACACTGACCTACATTTATCCAGCAGAAAAACATACGCCCTATGATGTGTGTGTGTGTGTGTGTGTGTGTGTGTATTAATCTGCAGCACTGGAACCTCCTGCAGACCCTGAACACATCATTGTTGTGTCTGGACGTGTCGAACTCCGTCGTTCATCTTTCTGACCTGAGATCAGTTTGAACAGATAGGTGGCGCTGTCTGCGCTCCTCAGTGCTGGATGTTTGTGTCTTTCAGTATTTACATGAAAACGGCGTGGTGCATCGTGACCTCAAACCAGAGAACCTGCTGTACGCCGACCTGTCGCTGGACGCGCCGCTCAAGATCGGTCAGTACCTCCGACGGCCTGCAGGGCGCCGTCTACGCAGCACTCATCTTTATCGCTACCTCACTTCCTCTGATTCCTCTTTCAGCCGACTTTGGTCTCTCCAAAATCATCGACGATCAGGTGACCATGAAGACGGTGTGTGGTACCCCTGGGTACTGTGGTACGTACGCCCCCTGCAGGACACTCAGTGTACTGCATGTATGCGCTCAGGAAGCTGTGTGGGATCATGGTGTCTGTTCTGTCTGCAGCTCCTGAGATCCTGCGAGGAAACGCCTACGGCCCCGAGGTGGACATGTGGTCAGTGGGCGTCATCCTCTACATCCTGTGAGTGTGTTCACACCTCACTGACACACACACACACACACACACGCACACACACACACACACTCCTAATAATTTCTACATCCATGAAAACCTTTCCTGTGGTTAAGTTGAGGGCGCTAAGCGGAGATG
This sequence comes from Chascanopsetta lugubris, assembly GCA_016785325.1. Taxonomy (NCBI): domain Eukaryota; kingdom Metazoa; phylum Chordata; class Actinopteri; order Pleuronectiformes; family Bothidae; genus Chascanopsetta; species Chascanopsetta lugubris. Next base: position 4,812 of record JAFBJT010005787.1, read on the forward strand.
CTCGTGCTCGGTGTGCGGGCGGCGGCAGAACGGTTCAGACATGGAAACATGAGCAGCTGTCACGGACGGACGGAGGCTCCGCCTCCGACGCTGCATCCAGGTGGTATCACACATGTGACGTACTTCCTGTCTGCAGACTGTGCGGGTTCGAGCCGTTCTTCGACCCGAGGGGGGATCAGTACATGTACAGCAGGATCCTCAACTGTGACTATGAGTTCGTGTCTCCGTGGTGGGACGACGTTTCCCTCAATGCTAAAGATTTAGTGAGTTGAACTTTTCAAAGCTTACTTCACTCCATTGGATGAGGTCATTGTAGCGGCAGGTCACGTGACCTCGTGGTCGTGTGTGTGCTTTGTCACCAGGTCAGTAAACTCATCGTCCTGGATCCTCACAAACGCCTGAGCGTGCGGGAGGCGCTGCAGCACCCGTGGGTGCTCGGTAAGGCGGCTCGCTTCTCGCACATGGACACCACCCAGAGGAAACTACAGGAGTTCAACGCCCGGCGGAAACTGAAGGTGAAGTTGACGTAGAGCATGAGGCAGATCAGGTTGACAGCTTTGAAAGTGTCAGGATGAAGTGAAACATGAACGTTGGTGTGTGTGTCAGGCCGCCATGAAGGCCGTGGTCGCCACCAGTCGAATGCACGAAGGATCGCGGCGTCGCACCGACAGCTGTGAGATTCCAGGCTCGGGAACTTCCAGGCAGAGCAGCATGCAGCAGGACCCGCCTCCCGATTCCACAGGCCCTGCCCCTTCGGATAAAGAAGCTCCTCCCTCAGATCAACTGCCGCAGGATGAGGAATCAAAGTCCACAGACCAAAGTGCCCTCAACCCCTCATCGCCTCGCAGTCCGAAATCTCCCGGCTCCGACGTCACGCCCACAGGCCCCGCCCCCACCAGACCACCTCTGCGAGCTGATGGGTTGCGGCAGATGTCCGTTTCCCCCAAAACGTTGCCGGTCCCGCCTCGGCTGCCACAGAAGAGCTGTTCCGTGGTGGAGCCTGCCGCCAGAGTCCAGGCCACGCCCATTCTGGCCACACCTCCCAGTCCCAACAGTCTCAGTAACGGCTTCATCCCGGAGGCGGACGCTGCCAAGAAAACGCCACACTGCCAGTGATCACGTGACTCTGCAGTCACCGGGATCAACCCTCACATCATCAGACACATCGCAACATTGGACCACATCTTCCACTGCAGCTAACGTGCTAACATGCTAACAGCCACGCCCTCCCGCCCCTTTTATATCAGCTGTTGAGCTGCAGGTTTGTAGAAGATGGAAGTTTGTCCCTCATCAGGACTCATCCCATCCGCTACTTTACTGCAGTAACAACACCAGAGCTTGCTAACACATGATGCTAATAGACATTGCTAACAACCACCGCTAACAGACAATGCTATGTACAATAGGCAACAGATGACAACCTACTACCGCAAACACATGACGCTAACTATCGCAACTGACCAACAATGCTAACACTCAAAGCTAACTACTGCAGCTGACTGACAATACTTACGATAGCTAACACATGACACTTGAAGTCATAGCTAACAGACAATGCTAATTATCACAGCTAACTGACGCAGACTATCACAGGTGACAGACAATGCTAACCATGCTCAGACAAACAGGTTTGCTTTGTGTTGATGTATTCCGATGATTTTTACATCATGTTCTCGCAGGTTTAAACAATATGAACATTTCATCATTTCATGCATGAAAGAATTTTATACGGAGGTGAAGATTTCTTCTTCTATTTCTACTGTTGTTCGACGCCGTCTCTGCTTGCTGTGATTGGTCCAAAAGTCCCGACTCTCCAAAACGAGTGTTTTCACTGAACCTTTGCTCGTTTTGACTCGGTTCATTTGGTCGTTGGAGACTTTCATATCTGAGACTAGTGAGGTGTGAAGGACGTCTCCAAACATGGAGGAGTTTCTGACTTGGAGGAAACGGACCCGGGTTCTGGTTCAGAAGGGAAATTCTTCCTCGGACAGATGCAAAGATTTTATGGAACTTTCCGGACACAGGTGTGTGGACATTGATGGACGAGGGAGCAGCTTCTTCTTCTTCGGTGTCGTTCGGAGCATGTTCGTGTTCTGAGGGGAAAAGAATCCACTTGGACTTTTTTATCCTTTCTACTCTTTGCTGATGAGTCGATGTTGTAGCTGCGTCTGTGACGTGTCGTGTTCGTGAGCTTCTAGTGATTCGTGGTGTTTGTACGAGCGCAGGACGACTTCCTGTCCCATCATAGCTGAGACACGTTCGGTGTTCGAACCCTCGTCACAGATTTGACCTTTAAACTTCTCATCTGATCTGAAACCACACGTTCTACCTCTTCTTCTGCAGGGGCTTCCAAAACATCCACACCCACACTGACACCAGGGGGCGCAGACACTTCAACCTGCACAGCTACACTCTGACCTCAGGTCACGTGACTGATCAGAACCACAACTCCACACGTGAGCGACAAAGCTAACACATCACAGCTAAGAGGAACCGTCTCACAGCTAACAGATACTGCTAACTAGGAACAGAGGATGCTAACTATCAACAACAACAACAACAAGTGGAACGATCCAATCCGGAGAATAACCCTGACTATATTGGTTCCTGTTTGATCGCACTAAAACAAACTAAACCCAAACCAGCAACGTTTACATATTTATATTTTACATTTAGAGAATGGAAAACTTCACCAGGTGTAACCATGGCAACAGGGCTGGGATTCAAACCCATGATGTGGACAGAGCCTCGGCTGGAAGTCAGATATTCCCGCTGCTGTCGTCATGGTGATGGATGTGTGTTTTGTTGTGTCTGAGCCACCGTACCAACAAAAAAATACACGTTTGTCCCTTTAAAGAGAAAGTGAACACACAAACCTGTGGAGGCAGTTCTAAATCTCTGAGCTCTGATTGGTCGAGCAGCTCCAACAGGTGTGTGTGCGTCACTCAGGTGAGAAACACTGACACGTCTCGTTCTGTAAAAACATGATTTAAACGTATACTCTTCTGTACAAACATGAATATTTTACTTCTATTTATCTGCCTGTGAGGCGAGGGGAAGGGCTGAGTGTGAGGGGGCGGGGCCTAACCTGTAAACGTATAGTTTTGTGTTTGATGAGTAAACGTGTAGCTTTTATTTTGAAGGAGAACATATAAATTGACATTGCATGTTTAATTTATTTTCTGTTTATATCAGATTAAAACAACTGATCATGTGACTCCGCCTCACTTCATCACCTTTATCCTTTGATCCCTGACACAGAATAACTGAGATATCAAATAAAGTCTTTGGATGAAAGATGATTTAATTTTTCAAGATGTTTTTCAACATGTGGAGAAACTCACTGTGTACTCGGACAGTAGGGGGCGCCACTGTGGAACTACTTCTGATTTCTAACAGAGCCACGTTAGTGGTTCAGACACAGTCTGCGCCTGTGAAGCCGCCCCTCGTGAACCGCCCCACACCACCATGTGGCCCCGCCCCTCCCCTCCGAAGCAGACACCTCCCACACCGAGGTGGCACTGTAGGCTCCGCCCTCCTCCTCTGACCTCATCAACGACGTGTCGGCGCCTGGAGACGTCACCAGCGTGTCGTCGGCCCACCACAGGACTTCCTGTGGGGGTGATGTCCGAGCAGAGACCAGACAGACCAGCAGGTGGCGCCCTGCATCCTGAGAGAGCTGGAACCCGGAGATCTGAAGAGACGATGACAGACCTGGGAACAAACACATCGACAGTAAGAACGGAGAGAACCTTTACATGGTGGAAACCAGCACAATTCCTAAGGTGAAGCCAAACTGTCCCCATCGCCCCCTGGTGGCCGTCTGCAGTACTGCTAGTGTGAGTTTCGGCTTCGCCCTGATGATACATCTTTATTTAGAAAGTTTGACAGAAACACACAAACCTGTGGCATCTGGGCTGTTGTCATGGTGACGATGAAGAGGATGATGAAGCTCTTCATCACAGTCACATGTTTGTTCATGAGAGAAAACCAGGAGCTGAGTCTCTTCACTGAAAACCACCAATGTCCACACACACCTGAAACACACACAATCACCTGTTATACACACACACACACACACACACAAACACACACACAGAGATATAGTCCCTCACCTGATGATGAAGACGATGATGAAGGTGGGCGGCACTGAATTCATGATGAAGACTGGAAATAAAATCATGAGAAAATGTTACAATTCTAATGACAAAATTTTAATGAGCAACTTATTTAATTCTCAGTTAAATGTAGAAACATAACATTTTAAAAATCTTAAGTTATTATTCTATTTAAAATGTTTGTCCCTGCAGTTCCTTTGTCATTGATTTATGATCCAAAACTTCAAATGCTCATTCTGACCATTAGGTTTCAAACCTTCATTAAGACATTTGTTCTGATTCTTTAACTTCATTACAAGCGGAAAAACATACAATCATTTTTAAAAACTTAAAGAGAGAAATGAATTACCTGCTGTCCTCCGTGTGAACGTGTGAGTGAGTGAGTGAGTGAGTGAGTGAGTGAGTGTGTGTGTGTGTGTGTGTGTGTGTGTGCGCGCGCTGAAGACGTGGTGAAAACAGCAGGAAACGTCTCTGATCAACTGTCGATTCGTTCTGGAGAAAAACAGGAAACTTTTGTTGTTGATTCAACTGAAAAAAAAAGAGGAGAAATTCAACTTTGTGATCAACAACAACACAAGTACACAACAGTAACACAATGACCGTTATTTTACCTTCTCCTGTTTGGTCTCCTCACGTTTAACTATTGAACATGTTTAATACAATGAATGACTAATAATGATGTTCAAATGCTGCCTCAGCACATCAGTTTGAAAAGACGGAGGGAACATCCACATTTCAACAAGATCAATTTAATTTGATGGTTTTTAAACTAAAACACTGGAATAAAAGTTAATGTCTTCCGGGTGTTTCCTCTCCATCACTGACGGCGCAGAAATAAAGAGCGTTGTCGCTCAGCTCGCAGCGTCGCAGCCTCAGAGATCCGTCGGCCGCCAAAGAGACTTTGTCCGGAGGGAAGTCGCCTCCGAGTTTTGCACGAGAGGCAGCGACGGCGGTGAGGAGCAGCTCCGGACGCCGTCCTGACCACTTCCTGTACCAACTCACAGACGCGGACGCTGACAGGACGGTCGTGGTGGTGTTGACCAGCAGGGGGCACTGCAAGGTGACATCCTCCCCCACTCTCACCTGCACAATGGAGGCGGGCAGGGCAGCAGCTCGGTGCTGCCCCCAGAGGCCTTAATGACAACAACAATGGTAAGTTCTACAGAGTTTATCAGAGGAGGAACGTTTGTAGAAAAAATGTAAATGTGAAGTTATTCATATAATTAAATGGATTGTTTTTAGTCATTAATCCTCAGGGGAAATTTTGATTGGAGGGATTTTAGTGTCGGGTTCAGTTGTTTGTAAACAAACAAGTTTATAAACAGGAAATGCTGAGATGAGACTCACCGGTGAGAACCACGAGGATCAGAAACATGGAGACCAACGACATCATCCTCTTCCTCTGCTGCTTCCTCCTCAACTGTCAACTTCAACACGTGTGTGACATGAGGAGGCTCGGGATGTGGCTGAACAGCGCCCCCATGTGGAGCCGCCCGGTACTGCACACGGAGCTGCAGGCTGCTCATGAACCAAGGCAGAAGGTGGAAGGAAACATGCAGGTTTGATCCTCACCTGGAAAACAACAAAACAACATATTGATAACATGTTTATATTGTGAGAGGTTAGAACACACACACACACACACACACACACACACACACAGTCATGAGCAATCGTGTTGATAAAGTCAAATGAAAGTGATAGCAGAAAACAGGATGTTTGTATGTGTCACAGTGTGTGTCTGTAAGCGTGTGTGTGTTGTTTCCAGTCTTTACATGTCAGTGTGTGTGTCTGTAAGCATGTGCACATGTGTGTTGTTGTTGTCAGTGTGTGTGTACATACGATTGTGCCTGTATACATTTGTGATATTAGTGTGTACATGCTTTTGTGTGTTTTCAATCTCAGCAGGAATCACAAACATGTATAAATGTTTTGTTTCCAGAGAGAAGCCCCACCCTCCCCAACCTGCTCTGAGCCAATCACAGCACAAATCAGAGGGGGGCGGAGCCTGGTTCAGTTTCATTTCACAAAAAATGTCTTAACCTTTCTGTTAGTGTTTAAACAGACTGAGGAACAGAAAGCTCGCTGTCACACACACACACACACACACACACACACTCACAGAAGGAAAAGAGGACTCATCCTGTGGCGTGCATCTGAGAAGTGAGGGAACTATGTGTGTGTTTGTGTGTGTGTGTGTGTGTGTGTGTAGACTCATGCAGGAGGAGGGAGGAGGGTGAGGCTGAGGGAGGAGCAGTGGAGCCCCTCCCTCCTCCTCCCTCCTGTTGAGTGTGAAGGAAAAGTCCAGCTCATTTTATCTTTAGAGTCTGAGAGCAGCTGCTCGTATCTCACCTCCTCTTCATCTTCATCTTCATCATCATCATCTTCGCCATCTTCACCCTCACCTCAGGTGTCCTGTCATGGCCGCCCCTTCCAAGTCATCCCAGACGGCCAAGAACGTGGTCATCGCCCTCCTGGCGCTCTGGTCCATCATCTCGCTCGTCATCATCGTGGTGTGGGCGACGTCTCCGGACCTGAAGAGCTCGGCGCAGTGTCGCGCCGAGCTGCAGGAAAACCGCGTGAAGCTGGAGGGCGCCAGGGTGGTGTGGACCAAGGACCGGGCGGCGCTGGAGGAGAAGGTGGAGGAGGAGCGGGAGAAGCAGGAGCGTCTCGCTGCCGCCAACCTGCTGCTGCTGGGACGACTGCAGGCAACCAACGCCTCGCTGGAGGACTGTCAGCAGGAGAACGTGAGTGACACACACACACACACACACACACACACTTCCAATCACCAGCTGTGATATCAGAAACATTCATCTGATCTCCAATCATTTTCCTCTGTTGCTGGTTTAAGGTCACCGAGGCCACATGCTTCTTTGATATCTCATCAGTGTTGCCATGGTGACGCCTGGGGGGGTTTCCTCTCTGAATCAGACTCTCAGACTTGTGACCTGATGTTTGAATCTAAAAACAAAAATGTTTCAACAAGAAAAAGTTGAGGAACAAATACTTAAGTTACCGTCACTACATTTTCTACTTTTTCACACCGAAACTTTCTGTGACATTTATCTTATTTAGTTTTCATGTATCTGACAATGAGCCGCTTCATTTGTATCGTTGGACGTTTCGACTCTGAAGTCAGTCTGCACGTTACCGTGACACTAAGTCCATGGGACTGAATGTGTGTACTTTGATTTTTTACAGTGTAACTTCATTAAACTGAAACTGAAAATAGCTTCTTTTCAAGTCGAGCGTTGGAGCTCAGCGTGGCTCTGCCCCCTCACCACATTTATCCAGAGCTCAGGAAAACGACAGAAACAAAACAGTCGACAGCGTTTCCTCGTCAGAGACGAGCCGAGTTTCTGCTCTGAACTCATGTGACCTCCTCAGTCTTTCTCTCCTTCTCTCTCCTCTCTCTCTCTCTCCTTCTCTCTCTCTCCTCTCTCTCTCTCTCCTCTCTCCTTCTCTCCTGTGAACACTCTTCTTCCTCTGCAGCAGTTTGAGCTGAACACTTCAGTCTCTTCCAACATTTCCAGTTTCATATTCTCAGAGTTGTTGGTTGGAAAAAGTGAGTGTTTGCCTTAACTCTCCCTCCTCACCTCTGCCCCACCCTCCCCCCTCCCTCCTTCCTTCCCTCCCTCGCTCGGTCTCTCCCTACTTTTTCCTCCTCCTCCTCCTCTGAAGGGAAACTCTCACATCATGCCTGTGGATTGACGACGATCTTGAACATTACTTTTATTTATAGAAGGAGAGAGTGTGCGAACGTAGGAGACGACTGGGAGTGTATTACCCAGGATTCCCAGAAGGGGGGGAGATAGAGTGAGAGAGAGAGAGAGAGAGAGAGAGGGAGAGAGGGAGCCACGGCTTCTAACTTAAGTGTGGCGTTTGTACCTGAGCTCTGAGCCTCACTGCGTCACTTCCTGGTTACTGCGGCGGGAACAGGAAGTCCAACAGGAAGACGAGTCCTGTGGTTCACTCTCTGCTCTGGTTCAGACAGAATGAAAACTGGGTCTGACATGAAACGTGAACTCATGTGAACCCACGGCAAAACAGAACAAACTTTAAAGGACCCAGTGATCTTAGAAGCAGGGACAAGGACAGAGGTGTCGTCTCCATGGAGACGACACGGTTTCAGTTTCCAGCTGTGAAACTTGTGAAGCTGGTGTGATATTTTCAGCTGCTGTGAGACATGTGGACGCAGACACCACCAAGTGGAGTCCTGCTTTGAAAGTGGGTCCGGTTGAAGTTTGATCAAGTGTTTGTCTTTAGTTTCAGTAATAAATGGAGTGAACACGTAGCTGTGCGGCTTCTCGTCACGGCGGCAGACGAACGCTGCCCCCGGAGGCAGTTTAAAATTTAACGTGTCTCATGTCAAAGATGTTCAACCATTTCAAGGTTCCCAAGTGTGACTGAACAACAGCGCCCCCTGCAGTCACCTGTGATAGTAATGTGAGGTGCAGCCCTGACGTCTGGGGGAATGGTCTCGGGAGGTTGTGATGAAGTGCTACATGTCCCAGAATACTTCAGTTATCACAGTTCAGCGGGTTCTGTAGGTATCTGTCCCTGTGGGTGCAGGACTGTGACGATCTAACTATAACGCGTGCGTCCGGTGAAAGGAATGTTTATAAACGCCGTTCTTAGCGTGGACTCGTCACACGGCGCCGTCCTGCTTTCAATCACCACCTCAGCTCTGACAGCACACGTGCGGCGCCGCACAGCGTCCGTTACTGTAAATACCGTCAGAAATACCGCACACGGTCGTAATAGTACGAATAATGGCCGTCAGGGTGGGAGGGGAGAACACCTGAGCAGGTGAACACAGTTATAGCTCCTGTCCCTTTAAGGCCCCGCCCCTCAGGAAAGCACAGTCAGCTCTGATTGGTCAAATCAACCTTCATCTGCTTCACTTCGGGGACAAGTGTCATCATGTTGGCACATGATATCACTCTGTCACATTGAGACGACACATCTGAGTGAAAGCAGTCAAACGTGTGTGTGTGTGTGTGTGTGTGTGTGTGTACCTGTGGGTGGGTGTGTCCTGATGACGGGGTGTGCTTGTTTTGTGCTGCAGGTGGTCCTGAACATGAACATCAGCGTCCTGCAGGGGGAGCTGGAGCAGCTGCGTCAGACGGAGGCCAACCTCACGGCTCAGCTGAGCCTGAAGGAAGGTAACCAGAGGAAAACCTCCATCGCTGCCATGAAAGGAGACTTTCTCCACAACCACATTCTTAACTGCTGCACCCCCCTTCCTCCTCCCGTTACCGTAGCAACCGTGAGTCATCGTAAATAAAACACACATGATTGGACGGTTCAAAAGAGAGAAAAAAAAGTCCGTGTTGTTCTGTTGGAGAGAGGAATGAGAGTCGCATGGCAGAAATCAAAAGCCCACAAATTAAAAGTTTAAATAAAAACTTTTTCCACATGAGACGGAGGAATGGAGGAGGGAGGGAACGAAATTAAGAAGCAAAAAAAAGGAAGTCAGTCAAATCAGAGAAAATGTGGAGAGGAAAAACAAAATTGACAAAGAAAATACAAAAGGAAATAACAGAGGAAGGAAATGAGCGCAAAGTGAGAAAAGACAAAGAGAAGAAGAGATGATGAAAAGAGGGTCAGGTTTCAGTAACGAAGAAAAGAAGGAAGAAAGAACGAAGGAAGTGAAACAAAAGAAAACAGGATGAAAGAAAATATAAAAAGTCAAACACACTCTTCAGCAAGGAATGTAAAAGTCTGATCTGACCTCTGACCTGTGTCAGGATGTGATGGTTCAGTCCACTCACTCTGATGATGGTTTTCAGGAATTCTGGGTAAAAAAAAGTCAATCAATCAATCAATGTTTAAAATCAAAGCAGGTGAATTGAGTTTCTGGTGAACAGAACAAAGCGGAGTCTTGACGGCAGCCGGAGCAGTAAAAGGTTCCATGGTGTTTTTAAGTAGTTGAACTCTTTGTTCAAGAAGAGAAACAAAAGGCCTTTTTCCACTTGTTTGATGAAATGATTCAGAAGCAGAAGAATCAGTGGCCTGATGGGAAGTGGAGGAACGCTTTAATGAAGGTGACTTCCTGCCGCTGACGGACGGAGGGAAACCATTGGTTCCTGTACGGAGCAGATACGAGCCCAGCTTTGTTCGGACAGGGAGGGGTTCGAACCGCCGACACGGTCCTCACAGTACAAGTGGAGAAAACGTCCGACACCTGAGGCCAACGTTCAAATATCACACTCAGTTTTACATCCTGGGACTTTCTACATTGATCATTAATGATTGATTTGGCCTCATTGATCCCAGTGTGTGTGTGTGTGTGTGTGTGTGTGTGGCCAGAAGGGCCATGTATGAACAACTACAAACATTTAGCGTATCATGTGCTCAAACCTGATTTTAAGAAAAATATGATTATTGATGATCGGACGATCTTTGCTCTTACACCTTTTTAAAGATCCAGTTAGAACCAGAACTCCTCAGGTGGAACCAGAACTCCACAGGTCCCACTCACAGATCCAGGAGCAATATTTCAAAAGCTAAAACTGATTTGACTAATTTAAAGTTTATACAGTGAAGTGACTTTTGATTCCACACGTTAAAATAAATACAGGTGAGAGAAGAGAACGTGTCTCAGTTCTTCACTAGTCCTGGAAAAGGTTGGATAGGGTTTAGTGTGTGTGTGTGTGTGTGTGTGTGTGTGTGTGTGTGTTAGGTTTGAGGGAAGGTTGATGCTGGCAGCTCCGATCATTCCTCACATTTCTCACTGATAACACCCGCTCTCCTTATAAGTCAAAGCAGCTGCAGCCTCGAACCCCTTACATCTGATCCCGGTTCAGACTGAACCAGGATCAGTGTGCAGGGCTCAGCACCATCCTGCAGGGTGTGGCGACCCCCCCTCCCCTCCCCCAGTCCTTAGTTACTGTTGCTATATTGGAGAACTTTCAGTCCAGTGCTTCAGGATGTAAACAGTAGAATATGTTCGTCACTTCAACAGGAACTTCTGAGTCAGAACCTCCCTTTAAAAACGATCAAGTCAAATACTATAAAACGTTCTACTCACTGCACGTGGTCTTCATCACGTGGTCTTCATCACGTGGTCTTCATCACGTAGTCTTCATCACGTGGTCTTCATCACGTGGTCTTCATCACGTGGTCTTCATCACGTAGTCTTCATCACGTGGTCTTCATTAGGTGAATTCACAGATCCGTTGAATCCGTTTTCCTGCAGCAAATAAAAAAAGAGTGTCTTGATGAGAACTTTGAAGGAACAGGAAGTGGAGTGTGTCAGGTTCTGTCTGCAGCCTGTGTGTGAACATGTGTGTGTTTGTGTTCAGATGAGTTGGACCTGCTGCAGCAGAACCTGACGCAGGCCAACCATCAGACCGAGTCCTGCTTCAGCCTGAGGGACGCCGCCAACAGTCAGATGGTGGCAGCGCAGATCCAGACCAAAGCCTGCGAGTCCAACCAGCAGTACCTGCAGAAAAGGCTGTGAGTGCTTTGAATGTGCTGCTCCGTGATTGGAGGATGAGCTCGGGTTGAGGGGTTGATACTCTCCGTCTCCCTCTACAGGCAGAAGTGTACGACCGGCGAGTCTCAGCCGCCTCAGGAGATGACACCAGAGGAGCAGGGCCCCGCCTCTTCTGAGAAGGGCTCCGCCGCCACGCCCCTGGCTGGAATTCCGGCGCTGTGGCTGCTGATGTGCTGCGCTCTGCATCTCATCACCTGTGAGTGTCACAACAACCCACAGCATGATTTACTCACACTGACTCAGCACAGGAATCTGACAGCGCAGAGGAGCTGCTGAACCCCAACATCGTTCTGCTGAACCGCTCAGAAACCTGGGTCTCATTAGCCGTCAGCAGCGGTGCATTCTGGGAAATGCAGTCAGTCAAAGGAAGGAAGTGATAATCAGCGCAGATGTTTCAAACACAGAACCTGACTGAGTTGTGTTCACCTGTGTGTGTTTTCAGGAGCTCCGTGTCCCCGCCCCCCTCCCCCGTCTTTTCGACGGCAAATACTGAGATCCAGGAAAAGAGGCGGAGCCTGGACGCACCGAGTGACTGCTGTACAAACTTTCTTTCTACACATCAAACAAACAGATCGCCAGGGAGACGCTGATATCACACTGTTGTATGATGGGACACAAACTCTGCTTTCAGTGGAAGAGCTGAGACCTTCACTGAGCGATCAATGACAGTGATCACTGTTTCCACTTCCTGCTGCTGGTACCTACTTCCTGCTAACAAAGTCTGCTTCCTGCTACTGATGTCCGCTTCCTGCTAATGGTGACCACTTCCTGCTGCTGGTCTTTATTTGTAGGCTTCTTCTCTTATAGTCAGTTTTAGTCCTGCATCAGTTTTAGATGACTTCATTTCATCACTTTCTATCTTTAGATTCACTCGCAACTAATCAGTGAAGCTCCGCCTCCACGAGTCTGGATCATGTGGAGAAAACTGCAGGTCGTGACCTAGTTTTTCCTTCTTCTATTGATGATTAAATTTAAAGTATTATTCAATGTTTCTGTGTTTTTCAGACACACAAACTGTGTTAGAACCACAGAAAATGAAGGCAGTGCATCGTTGCCTACAACCTGTATTCTATGCACTGACCAGCAGGGGGTGACCTCACCATATAAGTCTACAGAGCATCATGTTTATTTTGTAGATTAAACTAATTTAGAGTCAAACAGACCATGAATCATCATGTGTTCATCGTGGTTAAATTCAGCCCTCAATCCATCAGAGGTTGTCACGGTAACAGATTTTGATTGGTGGAGGTCAGAGGTCGACTCATCAACTCGACACCTGAGTGCACCGGTGATCATATCAGTAGAAAACAAGTGATCAGAGTGGAGACGGGGTTAACTGTCAACAGTTGCCATGGTTACAGAGCAACGTGTGACTTCCTGTGATGATGAAGTGAATCTAAAAGCTGATGGAGGACGTTTAAATGAAGCCCTGTTCACAGCTGCCGAGTCTGAACAGGAAGCTGATGATGTCAGCTGATCCAGATCTGGTGTGAACAAGGGTCAACGTTTGTGAATTTATTCAGAATCTTTTCATCTTTTAAAAAAAGTGATGTTTAACAAATGATAAACTTGCAGCTTGAAGCTTCGTCACTGCATCTGAAGAACGACTCGACTTTTAGAAGCTTTTTAATTTGATCTGGTGCTGATTGAGGTTTTGTTTGTTTGGGAGCTCGTGTTGATGAAACCAATAAACTGAGGAGTTTGTTAAATCTCTGAGTTTTATCTGGCTGTGACTGTACGAAGGACATGAGGCAACACAACGGGAAGGAGACATTTGTTTAAACGTGGGTTTAAACAGGAGAGGAAGAAACAAAGATAAAGACAAATGGAGTTTTGAGAAACCTGCCTTTAATCTGATGGACGTTTGTGTTTCAGCTCTACAGACATTTGAAGACGCTGAAGTTACACTCGCTTCCTCTGGGACATCCACACAGCTTCCCGATCCTCGAGCCTTTACGCAGCGCACACTGCTCACCTGCATCACACTGACACACACACACACACAGTCAGTCAGTCAGCATGTGTGAAATAATTACTGAGATTTTAATAAACAGACTTCTTGGATTTGTATTTTCACTGGTTGTCGGTGTCAGGTCCAAACTCAAGGTTTGGGAAAGGGCCGGCAGTGAAAGAACAAGGCAGAGGCAACTGCTTGATTTTAGGGCCGCTGCAGCGGGGAGAATCACAGAGGAGTGCGTGCGGATCACACTCTCGGCTCCATGACACTCTTCACTCTTCCCCGGCTGCTGGCTTATTTTATTAGACAAGTAAACAAAAAGGTAGTGTTGGGACAAGGTCAAATGGGGGGTAGAAGAATACAACGAGATAGTGTTGGGAGAGCAGTTAACAAGGTCAAATGGGGGTAGACGATACAAAGAACGAAGCCAGAGGTAACACCATGTTCTGAGGAATGCACATACACAAAAACATACTGTTAAGCAACTTCACAGTCGGAAACAGTGTTCTACTTTAATTTGAGTGGAATGAACCTTTAATTTCCTTCATGTTAAGGTCTGAAAACGGAAACTATCTTACTGACGGAAGCCAGCCCAGTTTCTTCTCGGTGGTAGGCAGCTGTTTGCTCTTTAACTTCTCCAGCACTTCCTGTAGGGCTTCGATCTGTGGACCAATCAGAGACGAGACAAACACATTCAAAGTCAACAAGCTATAAAAACTCCCATTTACATAAAAATGGAGCCACGTCAACGTCGGACACACTTTGAATCCATTCTTCAGCCGGTACATCGGAGTTGTCTGAATATTCCAGAGGAGCGAGACGTCACGGCTCCACTCACCAGTTCTTTCTCCTCTGGTGTTTTGAAGACATCGTCCTCGTGTGGTCGAACCCCCATCAGCTCCTCGCAGCTCCCCACAGCAACCAGCAGGCAGCAGGAGGCGCCGAGCAGCAGCATCCCGCCGCTGACCATGGCGCCAGTCGGTGGACTCGAAGCGGGCGGCGGACGCTGAGGGACGGGAAACGTTGGGAGGCGTCAGACCGTCCTCTGGACACTGAGGACACGGTGGGAGACGGGAAGGTTTATCTGCGAGCAGCTCTGACGTCACTCTGATCATGTTTGTAGAGTTTGATGAGGTCACTCACCTCGCAGGTCGGAGAGAACACGACCTCTGCTCCTCCAGCAGGATGTGACGCACGCCAACACATTTCTAATTCTGCCTTTGAAGTTTGGCCACAGAAACAAACGTCTCTAATGACGACGTCTCCGTGCTGACGTCAGTGCAAAAATGAATATCCTCCTCAGAGTGAGACCTCTGTCTCTGTCAACATATCATCCATCAGTCAGGTACATGACCTCTCTCTCACCGGCGCACACACATACACACACACACGCACACACACACCTGAGCTGGTCCCTGTGATGAGGGAGCAGATGAAGAGGCAGTGAACCTTCTCCGTGTCCACGGACAGGACAGAGTCTGACACCAGTCACAAGTTCTTCTCACACTAATGTTTGTTTGGGTTTGTTTTCTCAGTGTCAGCGTTCTCTTCTTCAAATAGCTCCTTTTAAAGGCACAGTGTGAAGGATTTAGTGATGAAAGATGAACATGAGAAGCGCAAACTGATGTCATTCCTTTTAATAACAAAACTCTTTCCTTGATGAATCAGTTCTCCATGTTTCATCTTCCGACTTTAGAACCAAACATCAGACAAAACTTGCATCTTTCAAACGTCTCTCAACACAAACTATTCTGCTGCTTCGGCGTTTCCATGACATCAACTGAGACCAAAGAAAATGCATCTTAAAAACTATAAAAGAGAAATGAATACGTAAACTGTGAGCGGAGGATGAACCGTCCTCGAAGCTTCTCCTCCCATAATGCAGTCTGGCTCTACAGCAGGAAGTGAAATCAAACACAGGGTGGAATTAACCAGGACTCAGGTTTCTCCGTCAAATCTACACTTCGTTTTCCATCCTGTCATTTCCAGGTGGGATGACGTCATCACATGACATCACAAAAGAGGACTAACCAGGAACTGCTCCTTTAACTGGACACATGGATTCTTACCTTAGTCTTTGGAGTTGAACCTGGAGCGCTGTTGAGCCTGAAACACATTAAATACACACACACACACACACCATCATCATCTATTCTCAGCTTTTTGGGTCTTTTTGGGCATCAGTAGAAAAAGATGATTCAAACATCTGTATTCTCAACAAACCAGCTGATACAACATATTTCATGATAGGAGCATTTCCCAACTCCAGCCACAGGAGGGCAGTATTGTGCGCATACACACACACACACACACACACACACAATACATTTAGAGCAGGACTTTTTGAGGTTTGTTAGGTGAAAAGAGTGAGTTCAGTGATTGACTAACTTGTGTGGTTACAGATGTAATTAGTGCTGACGCAGCACATCTGTAACACATCTGATTAACGTCGGTGACTCAGGTGTAAGTTGATGACATCATACTGACCATGAAGCTCCCGGTGTGGAACCCACAGTTGTACCAGAGCATCAACAAGCTGGAGATGGCATCAGTGGACTCAGACATGGAGAGAGGAGGAGGAGGAGGAATGATGGGCGGGGCATCCTGGAGACAAACACCGTGACACACTGGTCCACAAACACAGCAACATTTAGAATCTGTAAACAGATGCTTTACTCCTGGTGGAGAGGACTGAGGGAAGAGAGCGAGGATGTGATTGGTCAGTTTCTCAGCTATAACTTTGTGGTTTCCTTCTGTTTCATCTTCTACTTTCTCCTCTTCTTCTCTCTGATCAGCTGATGTGTCTTTGGCCTGTTCTCTCTCACACACACACACACACACATTACAACAGTGAGTATGAGACAGGGTTTTTTCACGGTGTTGCACCATGTCATGTCATTGATGATGATGACACTGATCTTCATCATCAGCCACTTACCCAGGAGAGGTTCTGCTGGTGGTTCTTCCTGGCTGAGGCCCGCTCCCCCTGGTTCTCCTCGCTCCCCCGCCTCCTCCGCTCAGGGTTACTGACGAACTTCCAGCTGCTTGTCTGCATCACATGTTCCATCATCAGCATTATATTCATTATTATTATCAATTACGGCTCATCTGTCATCAAACACAAAGCAACTTCAGAAACTGCAGAATAAACCATCAACCTTGAGTTTTATATCCATGTTATTGTTAGCAGCTAATGCTAACACTTCAGTTAGCTCTGATGCATCTGGGAAATTATAGAATTTAATCATTAAACAGAGTTCCCATGATGTCTGAGTAGTAAAGGTGCAGTATGTGATATTTTGGTCATTTTTTTCACCTCTAAAACTGAAGTCGACCACAGGTTCTCCTCATGTTCAGAAGGGTGAGGTGATGATACAACATGTAACTTCACCTCTAGAGGTCACCACATCTTACACACTGCACCTTTAAACAGATTCATCTTTGAGAGAGCAGGGTTTGACCTTGGTGTTGGCTCTGCTGGGTCCTTTCAGCGCGTGTGGACTCAGAAGGCAGCTGACGTCCTGCTCCTCTTCGTTGTTGTAGCTGTCAAACCGGACGCGGCAGCGCTGACCTTTGACCCACAGAACCACGGCGGGATAAACCAGCCCGTCCTCTGAATACACCGCCCGACATCGAGAACCAGGTTTCCATTCCTGAAACACAAAGACGACAAGATCCTGAAAACACACTGATCCACATGAAGCCAGACAGAAATCCCCCTGGTGGTGAGAAGAGGATGTTGTTAGGTGTACTTTGTGTTTCTGGGTGGGCGGAGCCTCCTCTGGGCTCTGGAGCAGGCTCACGTCCACATCCTCCTCATTGCCATAGACATCGAAACGGACTCTGCAGCTCCCGCCATCCACACACAGCACTGAGGCCGGATACACCTGCCCGTCCTCCAACCACACCACCCGACACCGAGCACCTACCTCCCACTGACACACACACACACACACACACACCTTTTCAATCAGACTCAATCATTATTCAAATCCTACTTGGATCCTTGAGTTTCTGGTGTTTCCTGATGAAGCCCGGTTCAGTGGTTCTGAGCGTGTCCTTTACCGTGGACTCGGCAGAGGACGTCTCGGTGGCAGGTGGACAAGCGTCTCTGTTGTCCTGCTCCTCTGAGGCTGCACCTTCTGACACGTGTCCTTCCTGAACACGGACACATGAACACACTCGTTGAGGATGTAAACACCATGTGACCTTTGACCTCCAGATACTGAACATCCTTACGTCCAAAGTTTCAAGACAAAGCATGAAAACATATATCACCTCTGGCCACTAGATGTCACTGACAGAGAGACTGCACCAGAAATAATTGCTTGAAGCAATACAATTGTTTTATCCTAAAACAGGAAATGACTCCTCACTGAGTTCTCGTAGTTAGTTACAAGGACTCATTTAGTTTATCTTATAGTCATTTAAGTATAATTAACATATTTATACAACTACAGCAATTTAAAAAAGTCAGACATTTTAATCAAATCTAGTTCTCTGATATCTCAATTAGCTTCTCAGTGGCTCTGTCTTCCTTTGTTTTCATTTCTTTTATTATTTTCATCCCAATTTATTCAAATACAACCTGTGAGATTTCCGTGTTGTTTATATCTTGAGCCACAAGTGAAGAGTCGTGTCCTTCGGCCGCAGTGACGGAGCTCACCTGCAGGGGGACACACACACGGTTAGCTGCTAACGGCTAGCACCCGCCGCTACAGTTAGCCGTTAGCTTGTGCACAAGCTAGCCCCCTCCTGAAGTTGAACTCATGACTCATTGAACAAAGCTAACAGTGCTAACCTGTCGGTTAGCTTGAAGTTTGATACGTAAACATTCGTGAGACACGTAACAAACGTACCGGCGCGTGGACTCCGCTGTTACTCATGTTTTCTGTTGGTTCACTCTTCTTCTTCTTCTTCTTCTACTTCTACTTCCTCTAACGGTCGTTACGCCTCCATCTTACCCTCATTCGCGCCTCAACCTACGACCTCAACTTCACCTGGGATGAGCTCAGGACTTCCGCTCTAACCCTTTCAAAATAAGTGTAACATGTAGTTTTCTTCATAATACAAACATTTGCTCATTTGGTTTTATTTACTTTATAAATGTTAACGTGTGTGTGTATGCGTGAGTGTGTGTGTGTGTTCTGTGTGTGTGTGTGTGTTTTGTGTGTGTGTGTGTGTGTGTTCTCTGCGTGTTTCTGTTGCAATTCACTTTATATTTTAAAGTGAAAAGACGTTTTTTAAATGTCTACATTTCAATATTTAAATTCCAGGTGCTGAAGAAACTGTGAATTCACACAAACCAAAGAAATGTGTGAAGAGCAGGAACAAGGAGAGACACTCACACAGCAGGACACACACACACACACACACACACACACACACACACACACACACACACACACACACACACACACACACTAACTTCTGATATGTGTATTGTTAAGTTTAAGAAGATGTAATTAGTGAGTTTGTTGATTCTGGAATTAATTTTACACCTTTAGAGAAAAAATATCCTGAACCAGCAACTGAACTTAAATCCACAAATCCCATAAAACTTCAGTGAGAAATCTCACAGGATTCAAACGAACATATTTCATTCTTTCTCATGAATTCACATCTCAATAGTTAAACACTTTTGTGTTTGTTATATTTATCACTTTCAGTATAAACTTTAATCTGAGTGAATCATTCAATCAAAAAACAACAACCTGAAAGTGTCTGTGTTTTGTTTCTGTTCATTAAAACTCGAATGAGCCTGAAACTACCTGTCACGTGACCTGCCGTTTCTCACGGACATTGATCACGTGATCTCAGAGTGGGGATCAATCAGCTGTTTCACACTTCATATTAAAAACAGCTGAGACTGATTAGTTCTCTGATCGCGTGTCACTTCCTTCACTCACTGATCAATGCCCCCTGACATTGATCTGAGTGAAGTGCTCCATGAGATCAATTGGACACTAAACTGATTTAAAGTAAAACACAGACACGTATGATTGTTGGATTATTAACATCTTTTATTTGTTGATGAGAAGATAAATGTGATCAGAGCTGAAGAAACATAGAAACCAATAATTAAATCAATGATTCCACCAGTTCATTTATCAGCTAGAAAACACATCATTAACACAAACACATCAAAGAACAAACAAACAAGTGAATGAAAAAAGAAACGTAGAGATGAAGCAGCTGAGTTATTTATCTGTAATGAGACTCTGCTGTAAGATGAGGCCGTGTCCAGCAGGGGGCGCACGAGGAGCACAAACCACTCCACCAACACACGTGACGTCAAAATATAAAGTTTCAACCTTTGATCCATTTCATTCTCTCAAAGTTTGTTCGTGATTATTTCACATTTTCATCTTTTTATTTTCAAATGAAATACATCAAATTCCTCAATTCATTAATTCATTAGATCAACTTCATTCATTCATAAAATCAACTTCATTCATTCATAAGATCAACTTCATTCATTCATTCATCTTCGACCTGAAACTAACTCTTCATAAAAACCTCTAAATAGAGGAAACCCCTGAAACCTGCACAGGAACCCTAAAGGAACCGGTTCCTCAGAGATCCGGTCCAGTCTGTGGTCAGAACATGTCCTGTCCTGTTCTACTGGTTTCGCCACACTGCAGTACCCACACTGCACCGCGGGGGGGCGTGACGGTGCTGGAGTCACACTGTGGCGCCCACACTCAGACACTCACGTGAAGATCAAGGCAATGTATCAATGATAAACACACTCAGAATAACAGACTGTGTTTGATCTGAGGGGAACTCTCAGTCTGAGGTTCGATCTGTATCAATATAAAACATATAAACATGTTTGATCATATTTATTGAAACTACAGATGCAAAATGATGACGATTGAGTTTCTCAGACTTGAGAGAAACTAAAGAAACATCACAGACATTAAAGGAACTGGCTTTAATCTTCTCCTGTGATTTAAAGGAGTTTGATTTCTGCTCCTTTGATGTTTGTGTCCTTTAATCCCTGGTCTGCTCTTCAGCTTTGAACTCAGAGTATCAGGGTTAGAGGTTCGGGTCCAGTCGGTGCCAGAGGAGAGAGACTCATCGTTGGACGTGGTTGATCACTTTCAGTCATCAGGACCGTGAGGCTCAGTGCTGCCCCCTGTTGGACAGGTCTGTGTGAGGAGGCTGATACAGGTTCTGCTTTATATCATGTTTTATCTTCATATGCTAATATGTTTTATGAATACATACGTGATGACGTCACGTCAAGGCTGTTATACAAGGATATATGTTTTAGTGTAATAAAGTATTACTATGAGGTTAAGTGTGTGTGTGTGTGTGTGTGCGTGCGTGTGTGCGCGTGACGTTGGGGATCAACAGTCCTATGCTCGTGCACGTACGTGTACACGAGCAGAAGAGCCCAAAAACATAGAAAGTATCATTCTGTAGGATTTCTGTGCGCGTACACACACACACACACTCACACACACACACACACTCACACACACACACACACACACACACACACACATACACTCTCCTGGAAATTCCTTCAAGGGGAAAGGGGGGGGGTTAGCGGGGGATTCTCCGAACACCCCACGTGGGTCCACCCTCCGTCTCCTGTTCGTTCAGCCAATCAGAGCAAAGCAGTGAGTATCTGACAGCCCCAGACCAATGAGGAGGCGGGGGGCGGGGCCTGCGGACTGAAGCCCTATAAAGCCTCCGGGTTTCGGGCAGCTCAGTCAGAAACTCTGAGCTGAGACTCCGACACCGGACCTTTACCGGACTCTGACCTGGAATTACCGAGCATTTACCGGGCTTTACACCGGACTGTGGATTTTACCTTTGATCTGTGGATTATTACTTTGATCTCATCCGAAGACATCATGACTCTGGAGGAAGTGGTCGGATCCAACAGCACCGAGAAAAGGTACGGTACCGCCGCCGTGACGCGTCACGACGTGTCCTCAGGGTCGGACCCGGGCTCAGAGGGTGTGGGTGTGGGTGCACGGGGTGTCACGGCCGCTTCCGGTCACGGTTCTAACGTGTGTGTGTGTGTGTGTGTGCAGGATGGAGTCGGTGCGCGCGGCCCTGGAGGAGCTGCTGGTCACGGCGCAGCGTCAGAGCTGTCTGACCGTGGGCGTGTACGAGTCCGCCAAACTCATGAATGTGTAAGTATCCACGCATCACCCACAATGCATCGCGGCTGCCTGTCACTGATGATGAGAGGAAGGTGTGCTGACCCCCTGCTCTCGTGCTCGTGCCCGTAGGGACCCGGACAGCGTGGTCCTGTGCGTGCTCGCCACCGACGAGGAGGACGAGGACGACATCGCGCTGCAGATCCACTTCACGCTGCTTCAGGCTTTCTGCTGCGACAACGACATCAACATCCTGCGCGTGTCCGGCGTCCGGAGGCTCGCGCACGTGCTGGAGGAGGACAAGAAGGACGGCAACGGGAACGAGCCCCGGGACCTGCACTGCATCCTGGTCACGGTCAGTCCACGTGCCACGATCTGTGTCCGTGATGTGCCTGTGATGTCTTTGATGTGTGTGTGTGTGTGGACCATGTATCTGACCCTCCCTCTCTCTCGGTGCAGAACCCCCCGGTGCAGCCTCTGCAGAGCTCCGCCCTGCATGACGTCAGCAGCTTCTGTGAGGAGAGCCGCTGCAGGAACCAGTGGGTCCCCTGGGTGGCGCTGCAGGCCCGCTGAGTCCCCCCGGCCCAGCCCAGCCGCCGCGGCGCGGCGAGACAGGAACCGGAAATAAACGAGAGCGCCTCGTGCAGAAGAGGAGCCCCGGTGTTTGAGTGAGGTCACGGGCCCAGACCCGGGCAGGTGAGGGGGAGGGGCTTGGACTCCCTCCGTCCGGATTGGAGGACCGGTCGGTCACAGAAGTGGACCGTGCAGAGGGGGCGGGTCGAACCCGGACGTGGTGGGAGAGGTTCCACCGAGACCGGTGGTTGAAGGGCGGCGCCGAGCTGTCACGTGACTGAACTGACCAATGACGTAAAGGAGCGGAACTCACCTGAGCTGCAGGAGAGGAGCTCACCTGAAGGATGATGTCATGATTGTATTTATGATGTCATCACGTCACTGTCGGTCAATGAATTGACCTTTTACTTTGATCAATGATCAATAAATTATGAGAAATGAACATACTGTGTTTTTTGCTATTTCTGTGTGTGTGTGTGTGTGTGTGTGTGTGTTAGAACAGTTGGATTACAGTGGAGATACTTGCATGGACTCTGAAACACCCATGGCTCAAACTGCACAGACACACACACACACACGCATTCAGTGTGGTGTTAACATCAGTTCTGCCATGATGTAGATCATTAGAACAGGAAACTAAAAACTCACGCTTTGAGTTGTAGACATTGGACACAACAGTGTGTGTGTGTGTGTGTGTGTGTGAGATCATGAAGATTGTAGATGTGCACTGGTTCTGTTCTCATGCTAACAGCAGAGCAGCAGTGTGATGAAGACATGAGTGTGTTGGTGGATTTTAATCGCCTCCATCCCCATGGTGTTTGCGTGCGTGTGTGCGTGCGTGTGTGTGTGTGTGTGCGTGTGTGTGTGCGCGTGTGTGTGTGTGCAGCTCCATGTTGACGGAGCAGAAACGTTGAAATGACGAGTTCATGACTCATGTTTGTTAAACACAGTTTGATGAAGCTGCAGGTCACATTCACACAACACAACTGATGTGAGAACTCAACACAACACGATAAAATACAACGCAACGTAACACAACACAATATAATATAATACGGCATAAACAACACAATCCAAGACAACACAATACAATACAACACAACACAATATGACACAGTTCAGCACAGTTTAACAAAGTATCACACGAAGCAACACAATGCAGTGTAATGCACCAATGACAACACAATGATACACTGTACAACCATGAAACACTGTACAACACAATGAAACACTGTACAACAATGAAACACTGTACAACCATGAAACACTGTACAACCATGAAACACTGTACAACACAATGAAACACTGTACAACACAATGAAACACTGTACAACAATGAAACACTGTACAACACAATGAAACACTGTACAACAATGAAACACTGTACAACAATGAAACACTGTACAACCATGAAACACTGTACAACACAATGAAACACTGCACAACACAATGATACACTGCACAACACAATGATACACTGTACAACACAATGAAACACTGCACAACACAATGATACACTGTACAACAATGAAACACTGCACAACACAATGATACACTGTACAACACAATGAAACACTGCACAACACAATGATACACTGTACAACAATGAAACACTGTACAACAATGAAACACTGTACAACCATGAAACACTGTACAACAATGATACACTGCACAACACAATGATACACTGCACAACACAATGATACACTGTACAACAATGAAACATTGTACAACAATGAAACATTGTACAACATATTACAACACAACAGAACACAATGATACACAATTTTCAGTCTGTGATCTGCTCTGTGATTGGCTGAGGTTTGGTTTCCATGGTGATGAGGTAAACTGTTGTGTGTGTGTGTGTGTGAGAGAGAGAGAGAGAGAGAGAGAGAGAGAGAGAGAGAGAGAGAGAGAGAGCTTTGTGCAAACAGCCGTCCATTGCGACCTGTGATGTCACATCCTGATGTCACATCCTACTTTGGCCACGCCCCCTGCGCCCTCTCCTTCTGCTGACGTCTCAGGTGTGTTTGTTTTGGGAGCCGGCTCCTCCCTGCCGGGGCCGGCAGGCGGACGGGGCCTCACTCCGGGTGAGGGACGGCTCGGCTCAGCCAATCAGCTGCAGGTTTACAATCTGCTGACGAGGGAGAATCAACGTCTGTGTGTCGTTGGGATTGAAAAGATAAATAACTCAGGATCAGACGTCACCATGACGACCACCACAACAACACACATGTTGTGTTGTTGTTGATTCATTGAAAAGTTCATAAAACACAATCAAAGGTCAAGTCATTATTCAACACACACGCACACACATACACACACACACACACACACACACACACACACACACACACACACACACACACACACACACACACACACACACACACACACACACACACAATGTCAGAGATGGAGGCAGTTAGCACAGGTTACATTGAGCTCAGAATAGTTGACATGATGCTCAACCCTTAAAATACTGATCTGACATCACAGTGAGTTTGTGTGTGTGTGTGTGTGTGTGTGTGTGTGTGTGTGTGTGTGTGTGTGTGTGTGTGTGTGTGTGTGTGTGTGTGTGTGTGTGTGTGGACTCAGAGGGGTAAGAAGCAGCAGCTCCAGCAGCTATTTCAGTTGGCGCAGCAGCAGGAGAACTCTCTGCGTCACGTTGCCATGGAAACAGATGGAGGCTGAGCAGGTGGCCATCTGATGTCTGAGGCTGCGTGGTTACGTGGTTACGTGGTTACGTGGTTACGTGGTTACGTGGGGGATTCCTGAGGCAGCATCACTGACCATGTAAGGATGAAAGGATGAACGAGAGCGAGAGATGAGTCAGAGAGGAAGAGGAGGAGGAGGAAGAGGAGAAGGACGAGGAGGAGGAAGAGGAGGAAGAGGAGGAGGAGGAAGAGGAGGAAGAGGAGGAGGAAGACTGATTTCAAGAAGAGGAGAACCTCAGGTTGGGTCATGTGACCTCTCTCTCTGCACATCACCTTTTTATCAACGCTGATTTACCAATTTACATATCTCTTACACACACACACACACACACACACACACACACACACACATAGTTGAATGTAACATACTAATGTGAACAGTGTGTATTGCAATAATTATAATAATTCTTTGTTTTGTTTTATGAGGCTTTAACTGATTAAATGTCACATAACATGCAGAGGTGTGTGTGTGTGTGTGTGTGTGTGTTTCTGTGTGTGTGTGTGTTTGTGTGCGTTCTGTTTCAGACAAACTATCTCACAGATGCAAGAACAGAATAGATAGAATAAAAATAAGCCCCGCCCCCTTACAGTTACACATGTGACTGATTGAGACCAGAGCCATCCAACAGGATGTGAGTCTTTTATGAACCTTCATCACAAACACTGATGAAGATGAAGATGAAGATGAAGATGAAGATGAGTCAGATTATAAATAGAATGAGTTTCAGTCTCTATATTTTTGTTCTTTGCTGGAAAATGAGTCAGAATCAGACCAGTGTTTTTCTTCCGCTGCTAAAAATAACTCAGCTATTTTTATCCTGCAGGATAAATTTACTGCGCCGGGCGACGCCCCCTCTGTCCCGCCGCAGAACTACCCCCCCCCCCCCCCCCCCCCCCCCCCCCCCCCCCCCCCCCCCCCCCCCCCCCCCC
>JAFBJT010005787.1:39938-54897 GCA_016785325.1 Chascanopsetta lugubris
TGTGTGTGTGTGTGTGTGTGTGTGTGTGTGTGTGTGTGTGTGTGTGTGTGTGTGTGTGTGTGTGTGTGTGTGTGTGTGTGTGTGTGTGTGTGAGTCATGTGATGAATGAGCTACTTCATCATCCATGGATCTAATGTCTCCGGTCTCATTCAGGTGGATCCCGTCTTTGTCCTCTCTTCCTTATTCGCCGAGTGTTCGAGCTCATGCTCACTGTTTCTTCGTGGTATCGTTTTTATTCACACGTTCATATTTTTCATATTCAGCCTTTTGATCTCGATCTTTAAAATCGGTTGTGTGCTGCGTGTTATTGACGTGTTGCTTAACATCACGGCTGCGTCAGGTGAATTCATTCCTGTATATTTTAATTAAAAAGCAACGTCACAGGAAAAGGCAGAGGTTGGTACTTTAGGTTCGAACTTACAGACATATCTCTGTTTTCTCTCTGCTTAGAATTAAATAAGTAAGATGATCAAACTGTCACAAGGACAAATTCAGTCTTTCCCTGTTTGATTTCAAATACCTCTGTGAAGACACCATTTGATGACTGAGCTCCAGAGTAACACAAACAATGGTGATAACAGCAGCTGTGACGATGTAGATGAAAGGTTTGGATTCGAGTCTTTCATTAATCCAGATGTTTGTCTCCGTCTCCTCGTAGGTGGTCGTCCAGACAAAGACCGAGTCATCGGACATTAATCTCATCCACCTAACTCTGCAAGATTAAGGCAGATTACCGAGGAGGGCCGGAGGTATCGGCCCCCGCATGAGATTCTGGACTAATCGCTCCTTGGCGAGGCCCAATCCCCCCCTGACAGGAGGTGGAGGAGCAGGTGGAGGAACGGGATGTGCCCCGAGCGCCGCCACGATTAGTCGCACAATCCGCAAGATTATCAGACGTTCATCTTGGTCCGGGGGGAGAGGAGCGGAGTCGGACGGCAGGTGCGGTGGGCTTGTGATGGGGTAGAGCGGCGGCCCGAGAGAGGGCGTGTGTGGAGTCACAGGTCTCCCCTGAAAGAGGAGAAGAAGAAGAGGAGGAGGAGCAGGAGGAGGAGAGAGCCCAAACGGAGGTTTCTTTGAGTTCCTGCTTCAACCTCTGGCCTCCACATCTGTCTCCTCCTCTCTCCGACTGAGGCGATTAAATCCCTGCGCTTCATCTTTGCTCCTCTCCACTGTTCCGTGACCTCAGCTCATCAGCGTCCTTAAGCCCCGCCCTCCTCCCATCTCTGCACTGGATGTGTGTTTTTCCATCTTCTCCTTTGACCTTTGTTCTACTTCTCAAACGCCCCCTAATCCGCTCTCCTGACACGTTCCCTCTTTCTTCCTCCATCAATCAATCACCCAAACAACCTTCCACACCCCCCGTGTCATCAGCGCCCTGCGCTCCGGTCGCCACGGAAACCCCCCCCTCCCTCTGGTCCTCCTCCTGATTGGTTGACAGACTCTTGCGGGCCTTTTTCAAAACCGCGGTGTCGGCGGCCACGCCCCTGGCGGAGCAGCCATGTTGGAGAACATGTCCAGGCGTAACCGCTCGCTGCTGTCCCTGTCCCTGACCTCGCTGGCGCTCACGCTGTCGGTGTCGGCGTTCTGCACCTCGTACTGGTGCGAGGGGACGCACAAGGTGGTGAAGCCGCTCTGCCTGTCGCCCGTCAAGATGAAGAACTGTGGGCAGAACAACAGCCAACCGTACACCACAGGTGAGGGGGCGGGGCATACTCTTAAAGGTGCGTCAAGCCAATCCCACATTCCCGGGGAAAGGACACCGTCGCCGTTATTGATTGTTGTGTCGTCCTCAGTCTTTTTCTGGCTCCCCACATTCAAACCTTTCACACTGGACTTTCAGAGATTGACATAATCCCGGTTTTGTTGCTAATCTCAGAAGTCAGTATCTGCAGCGGCATGTTATCTGGACTCTCTCACCCGCTGACTTATCTTTAAGCCTATTTGTTTTCATGTAGCCTTCGATTTCCACCACATGGACACGGACCATGAGTGACCACAGAGCAGAGGTTCGGTGATTCACGGCCCGACGGGAACCTGCCGCGGGACTCGTCTCGCGGCCCTAATGTTTGTCGCGTCCCACCTCTCTCTCCCCCTCAGAGGCTCCCACCCCGGACCCGAAGAACCCGGTGTCCAACGTGACGCTGTCCCCGCTGCAGAGGGAGGAGCAGGCCCGGATCAAGAGGAAGCAGATGGCCAACGCCGTCCACTACATCTGGGAGACGGGCGAGGACAAGTACATGCTGCGATACTTCCACACCGGCTTCTGGCTCTCCTGTGAGAAACACAACGAAGGTGGGGGTGGAGTCACGCTTTCACCTGCGTCCACGTCATCGGACGCTTTTCCGCCATGGGGCGACTCGTGGTCTCAGCGTAGTTCCATTCATCACCAGCAGGGGGCGGTGTGAGGCGGGAATGTAAATATCCAAGCAAACAAAGTAGTTTACGAGGCCTCGTTGGTTTAGGACACAAAAAAACGCAGCTGTGTCTCGGATGTTTTTCGTCCACACCCACTGTTTCCAGCAGCAGGGGGCAGCACCGAGCGTCTCCACTGAAACTCACAGCTCACCCGAGCGGTAAAGAAGTGGATTTACAGTCTGGCACTTTATAGGTCCTCTCCTTAAACACAAAGACTGATGTCAAGAACGTTATTTCTTATCACTGTTTTGATTTTTTTTACTTTCTTGCTTGAAATAAAAGACTTTGAACCTTTTTAAAGGACAAAGCTGTAAATTAAAATCCTGAATGTCATTTCAGGTAACGATCAGGAGGAAAAGTGTCGCAGCTTCATCGAGTTGACTCCTGGAGAAACACAAGGTCCGTACAAGTGATTTACTTTGACTCTACGGTCACACGAAGAATAAGCCCCTCCCCCTCACTGCCCCCTCTGTGTCCTTCCCGCTCTGGCCACCAGGGGTCCTGTGGCTCTCGGTCATCAGTGAGTTCATGTACATCGGCCTCCTGGCCATGGGATTCCTGCTGATGTGCGTGGAATCCATTTGCCTCTGTGCCAAGAGGGAGATGAACGCCCTCAAGATCAACGCCTTCGCCGCCATGTGCACCGTCCTGTCAGGTGGAGCCGCCCGGACGCCGCCCTGTCGCTCTCTCCCTCCTTTGTTGTCTTCTTCTTATGATCTGCTGTCCTCCTGCCTCAGGTATGATGGGGATGGTGGCTCACATGATGTACACCACAGTCTTCCAGATGACCGTCAGCATCGGACCCAAGGACTGGAGGCCTCAGACGTGGGACTACGGGTGGTCCTTTGCGTAAGTTCACAGAATACGTTTCTCCCTGAGCAGCGAGCGCGTCAGCGGAGGCTCCAACCGGTTCCCCCTGTCCTCCGCAGCATGGCCTGGCTCTCCTTCAGCTGCTGCATGGCCGCTGCCGTGGCAACGCTCAACTCCTACACCAAGACCATCATCGAGATGAAGCACCGGGCCCGGGTTCGGCTGGAGGAGGCCCGAGCCGCCGTCCGCGCCCCCTCCTATGAGGAGGTGGTCCGAGCGGGCGGCGGAGGCGTGTACTCCGTCAGCCAGCTGATTCAGCTCGGCCAGCAGGGGGCGCTCATGGATCCTCTGTGGCCCAGAGGTGTGGGACCAGCTGTCGGACCCCTCGCATGTGGAGCCGGGGGAGCGCTGCTCGTCGGTGGAGGGGGAATCGGCGTGGGGGGAATGGGAATGGGAGGAATGGGAGTGGGAGGAATGGGAGTGGGAGGAATGCCGATGATGGGGGGAGTCGGGATGGGGGGAATGACCACAATGGGAGGAGTGGGAGTGGGAGCCGTGACTGCAATGGGAGGAATCGGGGTGGGAGGAATGTCTGGAATGGGGGGAGTCGGACTTGGAGGAACTGGGTATGGAATGGGGGTGGGAGCGGTGGGGGGAATGGGGGTGGGAGCGGTGGGGGGAATGGGGGTGGGAGCGGTGGGGGGAATGGGGGGGGGGGGGGGGGGGGGGGGGGGGGGGGGGGGGGGGGGGGGGGGGGGGGGGGGGGGGGGGGGGGGGGGGGGGGGGGGGGGGGGGGCGGCTGGGCGACCCTCACGGTGTGGTGGTGGTGGAGGGATGCGGCGCCGAGGGATGCGAGGACTGTGAACGGGAGATGGACGAGATAGATTACGCTCTGCAGGAGGAGAGAGAGGACTCACTCTGCTGAGTGTTTACACAACACACACACACACACACACACACACACACACACACCTTTATGTATATACATTTGAAATAATCATTTCAGCCTGTGGCATCATGGACTGTTAACAAGAGCACAGCAGGGATTGTTTTAAGATCAGTCGTTCCATTTCGTGACCACCAGGGGGCGTTTGAGATCTGTTGCCATAACCACTGAGGTGTTTGAGCATCAGCGTAATGTCCGTGGTTGTTGTCTCTTCAGCTGCGAGCAGCAGCAGAGTGTGATCCTCGTTCACGTAGCTCCGCCTCTCAGCTTTGTTTACCACCGTTTTACAAACCTACATTTGAAATGAGCTCATTGAAGCTTTGACGAGCCACGTGTTCTTTGTGATGAATGGAAGAAATGACGTGCGTCTTTTTTAAATGACCTGTAATTGTAAAAAACACTGTGAACTGTGTTAGTACGTAAAGAGTGTGGTGATACTGATATTAACAATTATAATTCACTGTAAAGACAATTCAAGCAAACACCTTCACAAGAGATCGACGATCTTGTTGTCAACAGTTTCACAGTTTGATTTTTTTAAACTCCAATAAAAACAAACCACATTCACGGGATGTTTTGAAGGTTTTCACAGTTCTTCTTCTTCATCGCTCGTCAGGTTCATCAGAAGCATCCTCACCTTCAGCTTTAACAGATGAGACGGAGCAGTACCACTGACAACCTGAGGGGGCAGTGCAGCTTGTAGGTCAGGTGACACCTGTCGTAGGAGGTAAGACAGACATTTCATCAGTCCTGGGACTTTTTGGACGTTATGAAGATAAGTGACAGGAAGTCGATTGTTTCGGTCGAACCTGTTTACTACAGGAGGGAAATGATCAGACTCTTGGGTTGAGGGGCGGAGCCTGAGTCCACCGCCATTCTTATCTTACATCCTCTGCTGCTCAGATCTCTCTTTACTTCCTGTTTCACGTTTGTAAGAGACATCATGACCACGCCCCCTCGCTTACCGAGAATTGGACAGACTTTTGCTTTCTCCCATTTAAACAAGTTCTCCAGAAAGAGCAGGTGTATTTGAATATTTCCAGCCAGGTATTTTCAGTATGTCTGTACCTTTACTGACCTTTGTCTTCACTCTGCTCCCGAACATGTTTGGATGTTGTTACCTTGACTTCATGTTTGTCCAGGAACGAGAAAAAGCTAGAATCACAGATTACAGCAGCCACAGAGAGATTTGGACGTTAAGACAGATGCTTTCAAATACTGCACAGAAGATTATGTCAATAATCTCCCCAGTCAGGGGAATAAGACTGTGAGAGAGAGAGAGAGAGAGAGAGAGAGACATGAAGATGATATGGGCAGTGAAGCAGAGATAAACAGGGTCACTGAACTGTACGTGGAGAGTAATTAAAAATGTAAATGACCAGTTTGAATTATACAACAGTTTATATAAGATGAGTCTCTCATCACTTCTCTACAACAGCCTGATGAAAGGGTTAATTCATTCACTCATCCACTTTCAAAACTGTGGCATAGTTTGTTTCTTTCATCTTTTTTATTGGACTTTCGAGTTCTTATTATTTTCATAGTTTTAATTTCCCTGGAGATGAGGTGACTTTTGATGATGTCATCACCGAATCATTACATCACTTCCCTATTTTAAAACACTATAGGACATTTTTAAAGTGTTTGTTAATGTAGTTCCATTTATCACCAGCAGGTGATGGAAACAAAAGCCTGGTTGAAAACAGATGCACTCAGTCAACAGGAAACACGACTCCAGGGTTTTATTTTGAAACTCAAAAGCGGTTGATGGAATTGTTGATTGTGGTGAGAAGACAGAGGCAGACTGAGCAGTGCAATAACTCAAGACTCAGTCTAGTGGTGAAAAAGTGGTATTACAGGGCAGATTTTAGGACTGAGTCAAATGATCCTTAAACAACTCCCTTAAAGAAGCTCTGTGAGAATAAAGTAAAACAATGACTTTACCCTCCGGATGAAAGGAGCAGAAACACACAAGCAGAACAAAACCAAACCAAAACTCATTTGCATAACGAGCTGAGGACAGTTGGTGGGTGGTTTCCACGGTGAGGTCGAGGTCGGGGTTCAAACTTCGTCTCTGTTGCTCTGAATAATCCACCGGCGTCGCTTTGATGGAAGGATTCAGGTGGATTCTCAGTCTCTGTGTTTGAGGCGCAGACGCTCACAGATCAGCTTCATTATTCAAACGACTTTTCATAATCAAAGGCGTCTTGCTTTTGTTCGGTTTCCCAGAGGACGAACCCCACCGCTTTGGTCGATCCTCTGGTCCTCTGGCGCCACCGTGTGGTTCACGCTGTACTTACTTCAGAGCCGATGTTTCCTCAGCTACAGAATGATCATGGTTAACGTGCACCTGATTAGGATTTAGTGGCATCCAGTGGTGACGTTGGATGTTATTGTCCGTGTGTTTAGAGTCTGAGTAAAACAGGAAGTGGAGAACAGGAAATAGAGATTTGATTGACTCAGTTTATTGCCAAGTACAAACAAGTTTCACATGTTGTACAGAAACAAACCTATTCCCCATCACGTTACTACAACAGTCTCACATGTCTGAGAATCAGACTCTGCAAAAGACACAAGGGTGGATTCTTTTAAATATGATATAATAGTTTGCTCTTGTGTTTGACTGTAGGTTTTAAAAAACATCGAAAATGAGAAACCTGTGAGAAACGATCACAGCGGGAGTGGAACTGTAACTAATGTTTGTGAGCGCTGCTGACAAACCTTCACAATTCACCTTTATTTTGAAATGTACCGCAGAGACAGGAAGTGAATGTCTCGTTCATTTTAAACGGGGTCAGTGGGGCCGTCTACTTCGACACCGGGCAACTAGGAAAAGCAGTTTTACGTGGAAATACTCGGTGGTGTGAATGTGATGCTCAGGTGCTGTGGCTTTAGCAGGAAGTGGAAGAAACAGGAAGGATGTAGATAAAGAGAGAGAGAGAGAAAAGATGTCTGATGGTGAAGTTACTTTAAAGGCTCGTACTGAATCAAGCGCAGAGCGATGTCGTTCTCCAGAACTCCCTTGATGAACTCGCCCTCTGCCACTCGGTCTGGATCAAAGGAGACAAGAGCAAAGTTAAAGGGCTCATATGGACTTTGGTGACTTTCAGATACGACCTTTAAATATCGTCCTCAGAAGTAAGACTCTTCACATCGGACCATGTTTGCCGACGCGTGTGATTCTTCCTGGAAATGGACATAGTCCGTCTGGCCTCCCTGTAACGCCAGGTTTTCACCACTAGAGCGAGTCTCGAGTCACTCCAGAGCTCAGTCACACGACTGAGGGGAGATTCAACGTTCGAGACAGACGTGTATCCTCCGCACAGACGTCCTCGCGCTGCGCTGCCCCCTGCTGGTGATAAACTGAACAGAGGTGTCGCTGTGTCCTCTCACCGTTGTCGCCCTTGTCGAAGAACTTCCAGAGTTTATCCGCCCTCTTCTCGGCGGTGTTTTCGTCTCCAGGCAGACTCGACACCTCGTCTTTAGGGATCAGTTTGAAAATGGCCTGAGGAGAGAGACACGGCGACGTGATGTGATTTTACAGCAACGAGCAACCCGAGCTCTCTGAGCCCGCCCCCTCTCAGACCCCGCCCCCTCTCAGACCCCGCCCCCTCTCAGACCCCGCCCCCTCAAAAGCTGAACTGTGGGTGAAATATATCATTACCTAATAGTTTAGGCTGTTAATTATGTAGTTTAGATTCTTTTAACTGTTCTGCCTGGAGGCCTGTAAAGAACATAGTATGACATCATCCTCTTTGCCGATGATACTGTTTTTTACACTTAAAGTCAAAACGAATGAATGATTCATTCCGGGTGAATATTTGTGTTATTTTCTGAACGTGCTCTTGTTTGAACCCTTTTTCAGGTCAAACATCAACGTTTACGCGGATGATTCCACCGTCTCGGTTTCAGTTGGCACTTGTTTGTTTCGACTTCAGAGGAGCAGAACTTCGTTTGTGGCTCTGAAGGTTGAGTTGGTTCTGAGGTCAGCTCGCTCACCGTGCAGATCTCTTTGACCTCTGACTTGGTGATGTATCCGTTCTTGTCCACGTCGAAGAGCGAGAAGGCCCACTCCAGCTTCCTGGTGGTCTTCCCCGTGGAGGTCATGTGCAGCGCGATGATGTACTCTTTGAAGTCCAGCGTGCCGTCGTCGTTGGTGTCGAAGGAGCGGAAGACGTGTTGCGCGTACGTGTTAGCGTCGCTGTCCGGGAAGAACTTGCTGTAGATGTTCTGAAAGTCCTCTTTGGTGATGCGTCCCGTCGGACACTGCCTCTTGAAGTTCTCGTACCACTGGACGATCTCGGTCTCGGAGAACTTGGTGTTGAGCTTCAGGTCCTCCAGGATCTCCTTCGACACGGCGCCACTTTTGCTGTTTCCCATTGTCGTCTTCAGTCGTGGGCCCTCGGCGGCTCCCAGGCGATGATCGGTTTGGAGGATTCTCTCCGTGAGCAGGTAAACACGAGATTATTCTGCTGATATTATGGACTGTGGTTCGATCCTGATCCTGATCCTGATCCTGGCCTGAGACTCAGGATGGAGTTGGTGCTGTGAACAGAGCAAAGCAGCTCGGTTAAGCTCATTAAGCCAATCAGCCGTCAGCCAGAGCAGCGAGGGTTTGTCACGGACCCAGTTCAACCCAGGTCGCACAGGAAGACTTTGTTTGTTTATCCAACATCTCGCAAATCTTTGTTTGTCAATAAGCAGCAGCTCCAGATGTGACTGGAATAAGGGGCGGAGTCAACATCAGGTGTGACCCCCTCCGATCTGCCAGGTTCAGTCATGTATCGTCAGTAACATCTTCTTCTTCCACCTCATCGTATCAGTCACATCTCCTGTAACCAGGGAGCGAATCCTCTGCTTCCGCTCCAAACTCTCAGTTAATGTAATTAAAAGTATTTATACAAATGTGTGATTGACCTCTAAAGAAATTGAAGCACAAATAACTGTGCTGGAGAATGAGCAATTAGTTTTAACATTTGATTCAATCTATTACAAGTGAGTTTTCTTCCATTTTCCAGACTCATCACAAAATAGACCACAGAAATGAAGTAGAGTGGTTTTGACTATTTTTAGATTTGACAAAAACAAAAATATGAAGCAAACAAATTCAGCACTTATATGAGTTATTTGCATGAGTGAAGAAATCAAATCAATCTTTAGAATAATAAGTAGAGTTCAGAACTTCCTGTTTCTTCTGCACTAAGAACAAAACAATAATAACAAAATGAGCAGTTGCACATTTAATTGAACAAAGAAAAATGAAACAAAAATAATGTTATTACCTGGGTCCTCGTTGGGTTGTGCAGGTGTGTGTGTGTGTGTGTGTGTGTGTGTGTTTCCTACCTGTGTGTGCAGCTGACGAGTCCAACACAAACACTGAGGCTCCTCCTGGGAGCAGCTTCACAAATCAGCCTGAGGATAAGTCAATTAATGTGGATCAAAGTGAAACGCCCATGTCGACCTCTGAGCCGCCGCCCCCATCGCTCGGCCACGCCTCCAATCATCATCAGGTGTGTTTCACGAACACAACACTTTCAGTCCACACGCACAAAACCCAGCGCACAACACCAGCTGCTTCAACAACAACAACAACAACAACATCCCAAACATCAGGTCACCTCATCACTCTATAACCTGTGTGTCCTTTATTGGGATCAAACACTGAAACACACATGTTCCGGGTCAGAACCCGGAACTGTTCAAACGCTTTCATGTGTTTGAACTCTGAAGTTCAGATATTTCACGAGTGGAAATCCAGTGTATGTGCATACATTATATTTACATGTGGTCATGTGCAGCGCGCCGCATGTTTACATGACTCAGTCCAGTATTTTAGAAATCACCCGTTTCCACTCAAACTGCAACATACGTGTAGCCTGTAGGGGCAGTGTGGGGCAGTAGCTTTTTAAAGTGGAGCTAATCAACCAGAGCCTCGTTACATAAAGTCCAAAACAAACAACAACACGGACCCGCGGAGTGTTTGTTGTTTTGATCTGACGGCACAGCTGTCGGGCTCTTCAGAGGGGGCGGAGCCTCTTGGATTCTTTAATGCAGGATAAGTTTAGCATGGCATGGACACGAAGCTGCGCTGGCAGAGTGAGCTCTGCTCCTCTTCATCAAATCAAACCACCTAAGTCCTCTGCTGACGTGCTGAGGCCTAACCTCAGAGCCCCGCCCCCTTCCTGGCGCCGGCCGCCGCCAAGGCGCCACAGGTGATTTGGATTGTGCCAATCTGCACCTGAAGGACGAGCAGAGGACGAGCAAACCCAAAGTTGCCTTTACACCCAAACGGCCTCTTACAGGGAGAGTGTGTGGAGGTTCAGGTAAAACTCCGTCTGATGTGCCGCGGGTTTGAATCCCCAGGGTTTAGATGCAGCTGCAGAGCAGCTCAGGTTTTACACCTCGGCCCCTGAACATGAATTCATCTGAAGAGTGGAGGAACATGTCACTGATTCACTTGGATGAAAATACAACAACACAGCAGGAAGAACACGATGCAGGTTCACGGCTTCATCTAGAATGTGATTTACCTTCATCCTGTAGTTACCGTGCGTGGCCACAGAGGTCACTACTTCTTCTACTGCTTCGATCATGGATCTGTGGATAATCAGCATTTAATATTTGTTCCAATCAGGATTGAATTTCAGAAAGTGAATTTATTCATGTCTTCCCTTAAATCACAGGCAGAATCCTTCCTCTGAATGTGGCGAATATAATTAGAAACAGACGTATTATCACTATTTACAAAGAAGAAAGGTTCAAACATCACTCCTCCTCGGCTCAAACCAAAGATGAGGGGTTCTCCCTCGGTGTTTGGTGTGAGCTTCGTCAGTCTCTCCCCTGTCACTCTCTCACTCTCTCACCCTGGATCTGCCTCAGACTTAATTCTAGGAAAGTGAATCCTGCCACTGAGATGAGAGGAGGATTAAAGAGGCCGAGCGGGAGGAGGGAGGAGGCGCAGGTGTGAGATAAGAAATGTTTTATTGGTTCCACTTAAAAACAGCTGCTGCGTTCCGTCACAGGCAGACAAACAAACAAACAACAACAACAATAAAACACAAAATACATTTCACAACAACAACAGAGGAAATGTCTGACAGTTTGATTCAGAGTCTCGCTGTAATACTGACCAACGGGTGTTTAAAGGTGTCCACTGAACACTGGGGGCTTAATGGGACTTTGACCTAAATCCCGCACACTGGCCCTTTAATGTGTGTGTGTGTGTGTATTCATGTTCGGGGCTCAGAGGTGGCTCCTGTACGTGCGGATCTTGCGGCTGAGGTTTCGAGCCAGTCGGTCGACGGCGCTGCCGATGTGACCCAGCTCCTTCTTGGACGTCAGGCCGTCGATGTTCCCGCTGTACCACAACACCCAGCCGGCCAGAGACATGAGCACAAACAGGGCTCCTGCGCACACACACACACACACACACACACACACACACACACACACACACACACACACACACACACACACACACACAGGTTCAGTCGGACACTTGGTCTGATGCTGGTTGGCTCCGTTAACCAGCGTGAACGTACCTGTGTAAACCAGTAAGTCTCCAAAGTCCTGTCCTTTAATTTCCAGTTTGGTGAAGACTCCCACCAGCAGGGCGGAGCCACCCAGCAAATCCATCAACAGGGCAAAGGCCAGAGCCCCTTTACAGTGAGAGAGTCCGTCACACAGGCCCATGGTCAGACTGAGCAGAGGAGACGGAAACAACCGTTAATCTGATTGACTGAATTAGATTAAAGGTTCAGTGTGAAGGATTCAGTGGCACCTTGTGGTGAAGTTACATGTGTTTAAAAGTATCCTTCAGATAATACAACATGGCC
Organism: Chascanopsetta lugubris; assembly: GCA_016785325.1. Classification (NCBI taxonomy): domain Eukaryota; kingdom Metazoa; phylum Chordata; class Actinopteri; order Pleuronectiformes; family Bothidae; genus Chascanopsetta; species Chascanopsetta lugubris. The sequence goes on from JAFBJT010005787.1 coordinate 51,945, forward strand.
GCCTCCATGGGGAGGACTCTCCTCGTTCTTGAGACTCATCGTAAGTAAAGTTTATGATTGTTGTTTGCTGGTGAAAACCATCTGATGATGATGATCCATTCTCTAAACTCCTCAGACTGCACCTTTAATAAGACTGAACTATTCAAATGTGATATTACATTGAGCAGTCACTCTTTATATTACCTGCATGTTTGTGACTTTAATACAACCTTTACATTTACAGTTACATTAACAACATATAACTACAGTGTGGTATGAGCTCGATGCATCCAAATACCGGAAGTGAATGTCCACAGACAGAATACAGCAGGAGCAGAATGTTCTGTACTTCCTGTCATGATGTCAAACAACTACAAAGCGAAAATGAGATGAATGTAAAATACTGTGAACTCTGTGTATTTGTACACATCAGCAGTAGAACGTGATTCTCAGAGAACGTCAAGTAAAGACTGTGACTGATCGATCCTGTAGAAGACGTTCAATCAGATTCAGGTCAAACAACAACAACAAACACTTTCTCAGTTTCGCTTCAAACAAACTTTTCAGAGTCAAATATAAAATTTTATACTTTCACTCACTTTTCCTTCTTCGTTTTTCACCATAAAATCTGCAAGGACCTTTTTCAAACGATCCCCTCCTCTTCACTTCCGCATTCACCGTCTTCTACCTGAGCTGACCACGCCCTCAAGCCACTCACTTCCGGTGTGTTCGGCTCTTTCCTTTCCCCCCCTTTTTTTCTTTGCTTTCTTCTCTTTTTTCCAGTTTATCGATTTATTCATGAGCAAAACCAGTTTATGTGTAATACTAATGTACAAATATGATTGTAAATGTTATCAAAGGGAACCACATATGATAAATGTGATTATAAGTATTTTAATACTTAAGTACGCTGAGGACCAGGCATTTATTAGACTATTGTTGATATTGAAATAAAAATACATTTACTACTAATGTAAGAGAGTTAAGTAACTATTCTTTATTTCTTTAATGAATGTGACTGTTGTCATGGTGATTTCTCTCTGTTTCTTTACGTATGAAACATTATTCACCTGTAGATCATGTGTTCATTAAGAAACAAGTTCTTAAAACGGACCGGTCTGGCGAAGACTCCTCCGTTGTGCGCATGCGTGGTTTGGACCCAGCCGAACGTGCAGCACCTGGCCACTTATAATCAGGTAATTGCAGCAGAGCAGCGAGGAGTGTGTGAGTGTGTGTGAGTGTGTGAGAGACACCGCAGCTGTATTACTGAAGTATAACCAAGGTGTGAATTCATAACCACTTCATCCAAACACGTGACCGCAGCTGCTCTCACGTCATGAACCAGAACAACAGAGACGATGTGAACCCGACAGGTAACTGTGACGTTTACACGACGAAACTCACTTACACACACACACACACACACAGAGGGGAGAAGCTTAAAATGGCTGTTTTCTCTATGGACTTCTGAACGGTCATTTGTTTGAGTTGTAATTAACTGAAACTGTCAACAACAAATGTTCTACTCTGCAACAACGTCCTTTCTGATTGATCAGCTGATCAGATGTGGTTTTAATCTATTTCTAGATTAGACTTCGTTATATTACGACTTCAAACTACTGGTCTGTGTGTTTGTGTTTATTCACAATCTCTGGAGGTGATTGAATAAGTCAATTCACTTGATCACTAAACCTCCTTATATTGATTTACTGCCCCTTATTTCTGGGGGAATGAGGCAGTTTTCCAGCTTCTCCTCCTCCAGCGTGAAGTCTCTTCTGTTGTGTGTTGTTATGAATGTGAGGTTGTGAGATTCTGGATCATATGAAGATATAAAAACACGTGTTTTAGACCTTTAATTCAATGTAGAGTCCATTATTGATAATGGAACGTCACTGATCAGTTTAGAGCTGCAGCCATCCTGAATAATGAGCTGATTATTGTGTTTTCAAAGTGGAAGTGAATAAATTCATGAGTTATAACATGAGTGTGTGTTAAAGGTTAAAGGTGCAGTGTGTCAGATGTTTGCTCCTTTAAAAACATCCCAGAGGTTCCTGTGTTTTAGAACCTATTGATTAGAAATAACTCGTTTCTCTGCAGAGTCTGACCTCCTCCTCCTCTTCTTCTTCTTCTTCTTCTGTTGTTGTCTGTCAGATCACTACATGTCACAATCGTCTTCATCCTCAGGAGGAAGAGGAGAAGTGGAAGGAGGAGGAGGAGGAGGAGGTTTGTACCTGGACGCCTACGAAGTGTCCTTCCCTCTGGATGAGAACGTGCACAGACCCACGGCCTTTCACCTGTGTCACGCCCAACACATGATGGACGGTACGACACGTCTACAACGACAACACGCTTATCACACGCGTGTCAGGATTCACTCCCCCAACATGCATGGATCCACCGTAACATACTGCTCTGATCATTTCAGGACACTTTATTCATGTTGTCACTGAGTAAAAGTCACATTTGTATTCATCATTTTCAATTTGAAAAATCAAAATCCAAACTCAACTAAAAAATACATTTCATCTGAAATAATCAATAAACAATATTCACTGATGATAAAGTCATAAAAAATACTTTGAAGATGCTGTAAAACACAAGGGTTAATCACCAATCATCTCTGTGTTGGCGCCATCTAGTGGCCAGAGTTTAATACTTCACCCACCTCACTTTTATATTTCATCAGTGGAGCTTCTGGATCAAACGTTCAGTTTAATTCCAACAAGAAGGAAGTTGACCTGGTTTTCACACCTGGTTTTCACACCTGGTTTTCACACCTGGTTTCCACACCTGGTTTCCACACCTGGTTTTCAAACCTGGTTTTAACACCTGGTTTTCAAAGGTCAAACTCACGGTGACGTCAGTCAAAGAGTTTTTCTCTGGATTCAAACTCTTCGTCTGGAGGAGGAACAACGACAACACACTCGTCTCCTTCTCTTCCTTCCTCCTTCCTTCCCTCCTCCACAGCCTGTGG
>JAFBJT010005842.1:0-18941 GCA_016785325.1 Chascanopsetta lugubris
CTCTGGCTTTGTGTTGTGGATGTGCAGAGGTTGCGTGTGCTATGCTCCCGCTCTGTTCGCTGGCAGCGTTTGGCACATCTACCAAGGTGACGTCGTTTAAGGCCTTTTCACACCTTGTTGGTTCACGTCACTTATCTCGGAGGAAACGCAGGAATTACATCAGGAACCTTTTGGAAGGGATCTTTTTTGCACTTTCTACCACCTATAGTACTTGCAGGTGAAAACTATTGGTTTATGTTGTGTATTTCAGATGAAAGACATGTTGGGAGAATGATCAAGGGCAGTGTCTAGACACCCGGTGCTGCTCACACTGCCACCACAATATGTCCTTTGAGTGATCACGGCAAGGTCCAATTTATTGTATCCTCTCGTGACACCAAAAAGAAAGAATGTATTGTTTTGTTTTTTTGGCGTGACTAAAGTCAACAGCAATGTTGAACAAGGCACAGAGATTTGCTTTGCAACAATGTCACTGTAACCCCCTGGTAGGTAAACGTGTATGATGGCAGCCTTAGTGAACCCGATCGGTATAGAAGATGAGACAAACCATGTTATTCCATCATCTTTTCCTTGTGGGAATTAACACTGTTCAGTGACGATTCCCTTGTTATGTTTGAGTTGGTCCATACATCTCAATAGGTTTTGCTCCCCCATGGTGTGACATTGAGTTTTATATATCATACAGAGTAAAGTCAGAATAAAGCCCTGGAAATAGATGTTGGTGGAAATAATTGTAATATATAATGTAATCATAGAATTTAAGGGATGCTGCCACTGAATGCTTTTGCTTTAATACTGATCAAGTCTGTGTTCATCTGACATGGTGAAATAAAAACGATAAAGAGGAAAAAGTATTTGTCCGCTTTAACAGGACCAACTAATGGAAGTTGTGATGTTTGAATGTTCACATACCATTCAAAACCAATCTGTAGGCCTTATTTTTTCCTCACATTACAGTATATAAAGAAAAAAGTATACTTAGGGTACTTTCTGAAAGGACATATCTTCAGTGTGTAAAATTAAGATTACATAACCTTTGCAATGGTGGAACTGGGATGTAAAACAATTATATATATATGTATATATATATATATATATTCACATCATGAGGGACTACTCTCTTCAGAGGCCACCCGTTGCATCACCACATGAACATAACCCTAAAGCCCAATACATACTCTTTGTTCTTTACATACAACTTTGTTCTTGCTCCCAGGGCTGCAAGAACAAGAACAAAGTTCTTTCTGGCCAGGACATTTTATATTATATATATATATATATATACTTCACAAGAACTTAGGGTGTAGAAAAAAGACCAATCACACAGCAACTGTCAGACACAAGAACAAGAACAAAGTTCAGCCGAGATGATCGAGAACATGGGGCAAGAACTCCCGTACTCCCAGCAAGAACAAAGTTCTCTGTTCTTGCAGAGTATGTACTGACCTATACCCTAAAACTAAATACCTTGATAAGAGTGATTTTTCTTAACAGGACTCCTTTAAGTGGAATGGCCATGGTTCCAGCAGGAGATCATCGCTGCATTCTACTCCAGCTCTGTTCAATGGCCTGTATTTTTAAAACCTTGCTCGTCTTGATAATTAATCACAGTTCCTTCGCTTCACATGCATTCAAGCCATGGTTGTACTAAATGCCCTGGACTTTCTTATTCACACATTCATTGAGAATGTGGTAATTTTAGGTCCATTATTTTGTCAGGGAAAGTCTTGGCATTCAAAGAGGTGTGGACAGGGATCGAACCAACTGTCTAATTGGGGTACAACCTTCACTTAACAGCAGTTATAATAGACACTCTTGTTCGTGGATAAAAATACTTGCATGGCACAACAAACAAGCTGTAGTCCGAGACAAACAAGTTAAAAGCAATTACATAATAACAATGAAGAGCTGTAAATGACTCTCACATCTGGTGCCATTATTTTCTGCTTTATTTTGGTCCTTCAGACAGCAGCAATGCTTCATATCCTTTGTTCCTGCCAGACCAGGCTGAAAGGGGGGTTGGGCTCAACATGAGCTCCCCACAGCAGGCGACCTCCAGTCCCCTGCCATTTGCCAGCATGGTACCAATCAACACTTTACTCCCACCCTGCTAAGGAGCAACTGACTCTGAAGGGGGCAGAAGGGAGACCTGGTATGATAGATATATGGAGAACTAGAAAGTAAGAAGGAAAGCGGGGAGGAGAAGGAGCGAGGGGAAAGGGACAGAAATAGAAGCAGAGAATGGGAAGAAGGCAGGCAGCTCCTAGGTGAGCATCCTAAAATTACTCTGGTGCTGAGGCCCCCCATCGTCTTCAACTCTGGCTCTTGGTTGTCAAAGGATCTGTGCCTCTGCCGAGTACTAACGCACACACACACACACCCACACCCACACCCACACACACACACACACACACACACACACACACACACACACACACACACACACCCACACACACAGCGTGCTCTGCAGGTTACAGTAAAAGCTTTGATATCCCTGCAGCTTCCTAAACCAAGATTAGATTGAAGTTTAAATATAAACACACATTTTGAAGAGAACTGCTCTAAAATAGCTCCGGCTCCTAATAGGCTTTAAAAATGATACCTCGAAATAATAAATAAAAGAATGGAATTACACACCCTGTGCGACTATACGTCTTTCTCTGTGTCCAATAGCAGTTTCTGTACTTTCATATATTCCTCCAATTTATCATACTGTGTCCTTGCAGCCTCACCCAGTTCCTCACTACGGTGTTATTGATCCAAGCCTTTGTAGTGATAAATGTAATCTTTTATCCAATGACCAAACTTTACAAATGATAGTATAAAAGTCATGGAGACTTTGCCTTCATGCTCTCCAGCGTTTACACCATAGGGGAGATATTTTAATATGTGTCTCATGCACTAAAAAATTGAAATGGCATAATAGATTGCAATCCAATGTCCCCATCGATACCATGTGGCTCAGCTGCTGTTTCTCCTGTTATTTCACATTCTAGTTCCCTCCTTGTCTGCGCACATTATGTTTACTCCTGTAGAGATAAGACAGTTTAGTGGTGCAATATGTAGGATTTACATGCACCTATTGGTAATGATGCATGCCCAAGTAGGATATACTGTATACTTCAACTCACCCTTCCCTTTGCAAGCACGTAGAACAGGGATGTCAAACTTATTTTACTTCAGGGACCACATACATTTGACCAGTAAAATCATTGCATGATTACCTATCAACAACAACAACTTCAAATGTTTACCCTTGTTTTAGTGCAAAAAGGTACATTCTGAAAATTAGCTTGTTTGCTTCTGCTGAAAAATTGCATTTTTACACAAAGTCATGTTACGGACCGGATTGGACCCTTTGACGGGCCGGTTTTGGCTCAACACCCCTGATGTAGAAGGACCTTTGTTGTCCTTCAGTTATTATAAAAAGTCAATTCTGAGCTACTGTAAAAACACAGTGGTGCAACATGGTGCACTATGTGGAGTGACCTATAAGGGGCCCATTCTCAGGTTATGAAAACAGAACATTGTACTGTCAGGTAAGTATACACTGAGGATAACATATCAGTCAAATTCTATATGAGTTTCTGCCACAAGAAATAGAGATAATGTCTCCTAAATCTGACAAAGATTGACCGGAAATTGACCGAGGTCATCTCGGGAGCACTAGCCTGGCTCTCCATAAAACGTGGTGTCACCACTCTTTTTATAGAATGTAGTCCGTAGAATTATGTAAGAATCAAAGAACACAACACCAGGAGGAATAATTTATGACTGAGGGGTAGGACTGAGACAGAAAAGCACCTTTTCAAATATGTCTTAGACTTCAGCACCATGGACAGCTCCATAGACGTATCAGCCTGGAGAGTCATTTTTCAAAGCCACAGTCAAGGCCATATATTTGAACTCAGAGCAAACCTCAGAGAAAGGATAAGGGATCAGAGGGTAAGGTGTAAACCTGCATTTTAACTAAATGACGAGGTTTATCGAGACGGATAATCGTTTTGTATCTTATCAAGTAATCATGCTCATCTTGATATTTGGTCTAAACTTTAGACCAAATATCAGGCAAACAAAAAAAGAGATGCTTTAGACTCTAAAACGTCTCTTTTTTTGTTTGCCTTTTATTTATAAAAGCTGAGAAGATATTTGATATCAGTAAGTCCACCTATTTTTACTATAGTACTCATCCTTTCAAAGTCAAAAGAGGCTGGAGCCTATCTTCATTGGCCTTGAGAGCTCAATGCACTACTTTGGATAGTACTCGCAAGTAGAAACGAAAATACAAAAGGAAAGTGCATACTACATCGATTTTACAACAATGAATACAAAGTAGTGATGATACAATCCAGGGCTGTCAAACTCATTTTCACCGCGGGCCACATCAGCATCATGGTTGCTCTCAAGGGGCCAGTTTTAATGACGACTTAACATATTGTAAAATGACTGTCCTCATATTTGATTATTATTCATTACTCTTTGATATTTTTAAGTCACAAATATTGAATATGCATTTCCATACATGTTACACCTGTAAACACACTGAATATATTGCTACACATAAAAAGTGGTAGGTATAATTCACCTACTACATGGACAATGTATGCTTTTACCTTACGGGCCACGTTTGGCCCACGGGCCATAAGTTTGACACGTGTGCTGTAATGGGTGTGTTTGCGGGGTTAGACAAGAAGGTGCAGGCCAGCTGCGTGAGCCCTACTGAACAGCTGAAGCTACAGTTCTGCTGTGTGCTCAGCACACTGTGTATAATCGCTGTATTATCATGAACAAAAGAGCATATTTACACATAATCTTCCCTGAGGGATATTCTTTGTAACACCTGGATACAACTTCGGTGCATTCAATAAAAAGTACAGCCTTGTCAAAACAAATGATTGGATTCCATCATTGAGGCTTTTACTTGAAGATGAGCAGGAAGTAATGTACAATACTGTACCTGTGAAGGTGATGGCAGATAAACAGTAAAACCCTGATGTATGTGCTTTGCTGGGAACTGCACTGCAAAAACTTGATGAGTCAGAATTGTGGCCCCTGCTGCTCAGCCATGGCCAAAATCAAGCAACTCACACCTGATGTGAATGAGAGAATATGTTAACATGTGTGTCTATACCACCTAGGGGCAACCTCTGGTGCAGGCGGATGAATCACATAAGGAAGTCAAAGCCTTTGCCTTTGCCTCTTGCGTGACAGCTGGGCCAACCGGATGCTTCAACGACACCATGGGCCCACCCACAGCTCTGTGAGTGTGCTCCGCCCCTTTGCCCATTTCTTGAATGAACCAGGAATTAGGAGGAGTTAGACATCAGCAAGATGGCGACAAATGACTCGCCCACAATTTGCTTCACAAGCACTCTTCAGAAACTCGCGGGTGACGTCACGGACGCTACGTCCATCTCTATATACAGTCTTTGTATATGACACACTTGCCACTCTACACAATACAAACGATGTGCCCCAGGCATAAGAAGTGGTAGGGGACTCATTTTGCAGCCACGGTTCAGACCTGTGGAGTAATAAGTCAAAGTTTGTTTGTTTTTTCCCAGTGCTGTGAGATGAATGGTCATAGTAACACTGGATTTGCCTTGTTCCAATTTTTCAAAAGTGAAATACTATTATTGTGCAGCATCAGCCTCTTCCCTCAAAATATCGACTGACAGCAGTGAGATGATAACTCTTCTGTGACTTGGTTTGCTAACTTATGTGATTTTCCTCCGCTCCAGAGGCTCAAGACTCTGGTCAGAGTCAGTGGGCGCATGGGGTCAGTGCACCAAGGTAGGCAGGCGCAGCAGAATCATTTCATTTGCTCTGAATGAAATGATTGATCATGTTTATCACCGTCATGTGAGCGGTCGTCATAAACTTTTGTTTTGGATAACTCAATTCACCCATGACTCTTGGGATGTGAAGGGGAATAGTACAAAAAATGAGATAACAATTTACCAACTCAGCCTCTGAGGTGCAAATGCAAGGAGACTCTGTAGTATTCACAGGACGGAAGAGAGACCAAGTCAGAGATGTAACGAGTAAGTGAAATAGACATTGGGAAGGAAAAAAAAGACTTGCAGAAGCCGAGTTAAGTGAAAAAGCCGACACCTCGGGAGTGAAACAGAGAGACAGTGATATTGGATCAGGCAAATATTGAGCAGGAGGAACAGCAGCGGCGGAGCGAGGAGGGGGAGGAAGCATTCAACAGAGAGAGCGCGGGGAAAGCGTAATGACGGCCGCGGATACATTCAGTCCCCCGCGCCCATACTCGACTCTGGCTGCGGCTCGCAGGGGCCGGAGAGGGAGGCCCTGGCCACCGCATTTGGTCATTTCACAGAGTGATGCAGCCCACCAAAACAATGTTGCAGCAATCAGATCTAATTGCGCACTAATGACTCCCTCTTCACTTTCAGCTCTCTAATTGGCTTTAGCACCATCTGCACATACTCACACACACGGATGCATTGCACACGCACAGACAGCTCCCGTTCTCACAACGCCAACATGCAGACAAGCTCAAAAATAACAAGCAAAATAGACATTCAAGAAGACATAGATGCGGCAGATAATGGGACAACGCATGTTTGAAGGCTCAGCAACAAACTATAAATACAAGATTTAAACTATTGCAGTTTAAGTGGTGGTTGGTGAGGATGCATACAACCCATGTAAAGCTCCATTACGTGTGTGCTGATATTCCATATAACCATCAACAAGAAAAAGGAACATTGATTCACTGTCCATGGGAATGTCATAAGATACGGAGATTCTGGAGGGATGGAATTGGGTGTTTGTCAGATGTGTTCAATAGCACCGTACCTTTCAATGCCAAATCAGGTTTACTTGGGATTTATCCAAAAGACTGTACATATACGCAAAAACAGTCAAATATGGAACCACCATCATTACAGATGAGGAAGGGAGAATTTGACTTAGAAATCTTTATTCCCCTTATTTGGGAACATCTACCTATTTATACTTCATTTGATTATTTTTGTAAATTAGACATTTTATTTTATATTGATACAAAGTATATGTGTATGTGTGAGTATGAATGAGTGTCTATTGAAATACTATGAAAATAGTGTTACAAAAAATAAAGGCAAGTGCCAAAAATGGAGAGAATGATATAATTTATTGCACTTGCAGAGAAAAGGGGATTTTTCAAAACCATGCGCTCAGTTACCCACAGGGGACGTTCACAGTTTTTACACAGCCGGTGAAACCTTTAACATGTTTCCATTGATTTTTGCCTCCAGAGTAGAGTGGTAAAAAATAAACGTATAATCATTTGTTGCAATAAATGGTTCCAGCTTAGCAAGATGGGTGTTTCCCGTGACCTGGGCACAAGCACGAGGCGCTTACTGCAGCAGCTAATGGTTCTGTCCATGTCACACTTATGAACGCACACGCACACGCACACACACACACACACACACACACACACACACACACACACACACACACACACACACACACACACACACACACACACACACACACACACACACAATTTCCCCTCCTTTCCCATTCAGCGTGTGGATTCCATTCTTGATTACAACTTGTTACCGCTGTCAACACAGCAGTTCACGTTGTGGGGTTCTTTCCAAAATCTTTTTGGGCTTTGCAGGGGGTGTGGAAACCATCACCACAGGCAATAGGGGAATTGGGAGCAGCAAGAGGAGGGTATGGCGGTTGCCTTGGAAACCACCTTTATCTGTCTCCTCCCCTCATTCACTCACCTTCCAGGTTTCAAATGGCCAGCTTGCTTATTTGACAGACTCTGTAATGCACACACATACTTTTCCACACACACTCATAAAGACAGCAATGGAAAATGATTAAATCTGTTGCCCACCTGCTTGTTTGCACTCTGGCAGTCAATTCTTCTCTGTTTCCTGTTTACGGAGACACCGTCCATGCAACCATCTGTCTGTTTTTCCTGTCTGCACCGAAAACATTATTTGCTGAGAACAGTTAGAGCGCCGCTTCTCTGCATAACTTTTTTGTCTCGGCAAAACAATGGGATGCTTTGTCTTTACTTGATGAATCACGGCCATCTTGTGTGCCATGAACATGCTGTCACAACTGAAACTGAGCCCACAGAATTGAAGGTTTCTCAAGTGTTAGTATTTGCTTCTTGGGCACCATCAATCCGTCTTTTACATGTACATGCTTGTGCATTTGTTTCATGCACTAAGTCGATTTGGGTACAGGAAATTATGGTCAGTAAGTACATGATTTCGGTGCCTGAGCCAACTTACTGGCACCATAAAGATGTTGGTTGATCTTAGTTAACAAATCTGGTGGCAACACATTCTCTACACCACATGTGTCAAACTTGTAGCCTGCAAGATCATTTCCTGTGGAGCTTAAAGTCATAATGCTTGTCTGAAAATAAAAATCTAAATCATACATTGCACATGAACTCTAGTTAATTACATGTGCCACTTTTTATATGTAGCAATATATTCAGTGTGTTTACAGGTGTGACATATATGGAAATACATGTATAAAATGTGTACCTTGAATAAATGATAATTAAGTATGAAGACAATTAGTTTTTAATATGTTGAGTAGTAATCATATTTAGTCCCAACAGTTAAAACCGGCCCCTTGAGATCAAGCATAATGCTGATGTGGCCCTCGGTGAAAATGAGTTGGACACCTTTGCTCTACACTGCTTTATCGCACAGTGTAACTTTAGCTTTTAGTGTTCAAATGACCTCAAACTCAAGTCGACACAACAACAAATGCCCAAACGCTAAACTATTGAATGTGTAATTGACACAAATGGATTCCGACACCGGAACCTGCAGTATTTGAAAACACTTCTGCGTAAACGGACAAATGTGACAAAACTATTAAAGCACCTGGTGATGCATGGCACGCATTTTCTATACAGCTCCTCGGGCCACATTAAAATATCTGATTCCCAGCTTGAGGTGGATATCCACACTGTAAGTTGAGAGCAGAGTTACACACCCTCTTTGACCATGTGTGACCCATTTGGAGCACGATTGCCAGCAGTGTGGACATGCTTGGCCAAGTCTCCTGGGTTTGATGTGTTTATTGAAATTAACTGCCATCAGCACTACCTTGTTCTATCGAGTATAAGTATAATGGCAACGCTCCAGCCTCAAGGATTTAGTTGCATTTAAGATGAAGTTAAATATTCAATCAAACTGAATAGCCATCAACTCGTCTCCCATCCCAAGACATTAGGAGAACCAGTAATGTAAATAATGTAAAAAATAAAAACTTGAGGCTCTCTGTGTCCATTCTTGGCCACTATAGAAACTTGGCAGCCTCCACAGAGGAGTATCTGCTCTGAACTCGGACTAATTACGTTATGACAGAGATGAAAACACACCCTTCATGGTAAATAAAGCAGGTTGATTGCTATAAATTTTTTTATGTTGTAAATTGGATCAATGAAAACATTTTAGGTGACAAATAATGACACTTGTACAGAACCATTTATCAAGATAGAAGACTTAAAGGTGCAGTGTATAAGATTTGGTGACCTCTAGAGGTGAAGTTATATGTTGTATCCATCACCTCACCCTCACTCCTCTGAACATGCAGGAGAACCTATGGTAGACTTCAGTTGTTGTTGAGAAAAAGATATATAGTATAGTACATCCACTCTGGGCTATTGTAAAAACATGGCGGCCCCCATAGAGAGGACCCGCTCCTCATGGAAATACAGTATGCAATGATTCAAGGGTAAGGGGGGAAATGATACATTTAGACAATTGTAAACCCATGACAATGCAACCATTTTGTAATATTTTTAGAAATGAGAAAATGACCGAAATCTTGCGCACTGTACCTTTAAGCAGTTGCTCTGTGTGTTCCATACTATCGCAATCAAGCTGAGTTTGTCTCCCACCCCACCAGCTCTCCTGCCTGACTCTAACACAGCTGTAGCACCATTTTTCTTAGCTGATGCAAAACTCCAATCCATGGCTGACTTCATCACCAGCAAACACAAAGTGTCCAGATGCAAGCTCAGTCAGACAGAAGCTGATGGAGCCGGCGCTCAAGCTTCCCCCGGCCCTCTGGAGGAAGAAAGACAATGGGAATAACCTTTTTAATGGATGCCTCTGCAAACAAATCTGACCTCATCTCAAATACAACTGCAAGCACATGTCAGGGCTGGTTTCTACATGATTCAGTGAAGTGGTTTCCTGTGAGTCAGAGCGGATTTTGTCTTTAGTCTACACAAACCAACATGGACAGTAGGTGTGTTGTTTACTCATGCTGTTATTTACACTCTGCATCACTGGTTGCATCATATTATGTTCAGCTTCCAAGGTCAGAGTGGCTCCTCATGGGAGGCTGCAAGCGACACTACCCCATTCACGGCTGAGTGGAACTTACATTTGGTACAATATGTTGATGTGTGACCAATATTACAAGTGTGTGTGTGTGTGTGTGTGTGTGTGTGTGTGTGTGTGTGTGTGAGAGAGAGAGAGAGAGAGGTCCATGCATCACTCTTGTTGTAAGGACCCAAACCTGTTGATACTCTCATAATATGGACTTTGTTTGCTTTTGTCAACATGTTAAGGTGCAGTGTGTAAGATTTGGTGGCATCTAGTGGTGAGGTTGCATGTTGTCTCCAACCCTTCTGAGCGTGCAGGAGAACCTATGTCAGCCCTCAGTTGTCATTGAAACTCGAAACAAGTTTAGTCCACTCTGGGCTGCTGTAAAAACAGGACGCCTCCCAGAGAGGACCCCCTCCTCATGTAAATATACACTAATGGGCACAAAAAAGATGTCTAGTATGTCCACTCTGGGCAACTGAGGGGACCCGCTCCGCACAGAAATATACACTGATGGGCTCATTTAAGGGAAATGGAAAATAATCATACATTAAGGTGATTGGGAACAGTATGTCATTGCTTTCTGATATCTTTTCCAACCAATAGAAGTGACAAAAATGACCCAAATATTACACACTGTACCTTTAAGGTTTATGTAAGATATTATTAAGGGTTATTATTGATATGGTTATGGGTTGAGGAAGTCTTCAGAAAATCAAAATAAGTCAATTTTATGTCCTCTGAAATCATAAAGATAGTGTGTGTGTGTGTGTGTGTGTGTGTGTGTGTGTGTGTGTGTGTGTGTGTGTGTGTGTGTGTGTGTGTGTGTGTGGCCGTGCTGTTCCACACCGCAGTGTTGTGCCTGTCATTCCTGTGTGTGACAGGAGCAGATGTTAAACCCGGTACCGGCCCCGGGGCTTACAACACAACGCCCATCAAACAAACAAACAATTTCCCCCTGTGGACGGTGGCTCCGCAGGCCAAGTTTAGGTCTTCATCCAGCACGATCATTCTCTGTGTTTATTACAACTCCTCGGCTGATGATGGAGGGAAAAGGCAAATCCCAATCTGGGACAGCAAGTTGTGCTTGTGTTACACAAGGATTTCAAAACATAGAGATCTTTCCTCCCTTTTTCCCCTTTCCCTGCTCCTGCCATTGCCATTTTGCCCCGGTTGGGGTTTCGGGGCATTTTGGTCCTTAAAGGTGCAGTGTGTACAATTTGGTACATTTTTGTCACTTCTATCTGTAGAAATAGAATTACAAAACAATCATATTGACATTTTTACAAATGAATCATCACCCCGATGTAGGACTTGCTTTTTACACAACCCTAAGATTTGTCCTTTTTTAGAATAATGAACATACTAAACAGTGACAGTATAATGACAATTGAGTGATACCACAGGTTCTCCGCAAGCTCGAATGGGAAGGGTGAGGTGATGGATACAATATGCAACTTCACCAGTAGATATCACCAAATCTTACTCACTGCACCTTTAAATGCTGCTGAGAATGATGATTAAATTGAACATCTTAGCTTTACCGAAGGCTGAGAATGTGTGAGAAAAGGCTGTTTTGTTTGTGTGTGTGTGTGTGTGTGTGTGTGTGTGTGTGTGTGTGTGTGGCACTCAGCTGTGTCTGACACAAGGTTTTCTCTCATCTATTCCGAAGGTGCTCACTTTGCACTTCCGTGTTTCTTCCTGAATCTCTCCAGGGAGGATGATGGCGGTCAGGCCTGTGTGGCAGCGCCGTGTAGCTATGCAGGGGATGTGGATGAGTAACCTGGTGGCCACTGGAGGGAGAAGATTCTCCTCCACAGCCCACGGGTCCAGACCTCTGGGCAGAGCTTTATGATGGCGAGCAAACACATGTGACCAGTGGGAGTTGGCCCATTTGTCTCTGTCTCGACAAGTGGCGCACACACCTACACACACACACACACACACACACACACACACACACACACACAGAAAGACAGACCCTCACAGACATGTGTACACACGTATATGATTTCATAGGAAAGTGAGACGTACTACTCTGCTGGCAGTGACAAATGAACTGCACGACAAGCGAAGGAAGATGAAGTGAACAACAAACATGACAACTGAGAGTCTCCCTCTCTGTCTCTCTCCGGCAGCCCGGGGAAAACCTTGGGGGCAAGTTTAGTCAAATTACAGAAACACATGCTCTGCCCCCTCACCGCCCCCAATCAGGTTTAGTTTTTTTTGGATTTGCCTAGGCTTTGAGAATTCTTCATTTTACACGGTAGACATGTTATTGTTTCATAAAGGAAACAGGTATCACCGTCTGGGACTATTGGAGTGTCCCAGTAAGCTGATATAATGACACACATGTCTGGGAGGAGTGAAGACATGAGCATGTTTCCTTTGTCAAGCTGGTGACATTCATCAACACTGCGGTCATGACATTGTAAAACGTACTGTACGTACAGGATAAACAATGATATTTGATGGTGTCTTATGTGTATTCCACACACAAAACACTTTCTAAATCATTCTGCAGATTATACGTATTTATAGACACTCTTAAAGGTGCAGTACACGGTTCTCGTGCTGATGTTGATGATGATGTCTGTGGTTATTTTAGGGTTAGGGCTCGTGTAAGGGTCAGGGTTAAGGTCAGCCGTCATTCGCTCTCTGAGTCGTCAGCCTTTGCTCATGCTGTGATAATTGCCACATATTAATAACGCAATAAACTATGGAGTTATCAGTCTATATTCCAGTGTTCCGCTGATCCAGTCATGCCGGTCGAGCACAAAACGCGCAGGTTACATGACATAGAATCATGTTTTGAAAGATTCGTTGTTAGAATTTTGGAGCAACGTGTTCAACTCCAATGTCCACACTAAATCAGTTGGAATGTATCATCAACCTCCCTCTGGGTGTTTGCGATGCACCTGAACATGGTGACAGATTCGCGACCACACAAACATTTTAACAGCCAGGTAGAATCAAAGAATTTGACCATCTGCATAGACACATACGACTAGGGGGTCTATTTTGGACGGATGTGTGGATGCGTCATTTCCCAGTCACAAACTGCTCAAACACGAGTATCTCACCCCGATTGCCTCTTCGCGCTCTTTCCGTCAACCTCACTTTCTCTCGCCGGGTGATAAGGACGGAAAGACCGGTGTGCGCTATGTGTGTGACAGTGAGAGAAGGAGAGGGAAGCAGGGGGGGCGGGGGGGGGGGGGGGGAGACAATAAGAGAGAGAGGGAGACGGATGGTGAACGTGCGAGGAAAAGGCGGCAACAGATTTCACCTAAAGCGGGATTCATTACCATGCATCTGTCAGAGCAGCGATGGAGGTCTTGTTGCCAATGGCAATGTGGAAGGGAGTTAAAGAGCATCAGCATCTTTTCCTGCTCTCCCCCCTCCTCCCCCTCCTCCTTCCCCTCCTCCCACCCTCTCTCTCTCATTCTCTCTCTCTCTCTCTCTCTCTCTCTCTCTCTCTCTCTCCAAGCAAGAACAGTTAAACACATCCGCATGTCTGTCATCGCTCTGGCCTCGCCCGCAGATGCCGACACAGTGCAGACAAGAAAAGTCCATTATCGCTTCCCTCAGTGTGACTATTTATCTCTACCACCATCTCGCCCTGTCACTCGCGAACACGCCCACCTACCCCGACCCGCCTGCACACCTGCCTGCCTGCGTGTGTGTGTGTGTGTGTGTGTGTGTGTGTGTGTGTGTGTGTGTGGTTGCCTGGGAGATTTCTCATATTTGTCAGTTGAAAGAGACTGAATGATGCCCCCCCACACACACACACACACACACACACTCCCCCAGCAACAATCATGCATGTGTTCCTTCCCTGCAACATTTAACCCCAAACTGGCTCAATGAAGGCACTCAGTGACCCGGAGCTGAGGCACAGAGCGCCGATTGAGAGGAGTTGGTTCTCATTGGTTTTCCTGCAGATACAATGGCCTTAAAGGTGCAGTGGGGAAGATTTGGTGACATATTTAGGTGACGTTGCACGTTGTATCCATCACCTCACCCTCACCCTTCTGAGCACGCAGGAGAACCTATGGTAGACTTGCATTCCATTAAAGGTGCAGTCTGTAAGATCTCGGTCATTTTTGTCATTCATAAAGATATTACAAAACAATTACATACTGATATTTTCATGACTTTATAATAAGATTTGTAAAAAAAATTCTCCATTACCCTTGAATGAGCCCATTAATGTATATTTACATGAGGGGCTGCCATGTTTTTACAGTAGCCCAGAGTGGGCTTCCTAAATATCTTTTGAGTTTTATTGACAACTGAGGGCTACCATAGGTAGCTTTTTACATGTTTCATGTTTATTGTTTTATACCTCTAAAGCAATTTTAACACAGGCGTTAATGGGGAGTGACTAGCTTTTCATAATTAGAATTATTGGAAACATACATTTATTTCACAGGCTAAAGGTCAAATATGAACATATATTATTTTT
This sequence comes from Chascanopsetta lugubris, assembly GCA_016785325.1. NCBI lineage: Eukaryota > Metazoa > Chordata > Actinopteri > Pleuronectiformes > Bothidae > Chascanopsetta > Chascanopsetta lugubris. Next base: position 14,800 of record JAFBJT010005842.1, read on the forward strand.
TGAAATATTGTATTTCTCTTTTCTTAATGACAGGCTCTTCCTTGCCTGACTGCATGTTCCTGAGATAACAACACATTTGCATACTGGCATGTTACAGGGAGAACCCAACAGTGTCTGATGATGGAAATTAGGTTCGGACTCTTGGGAATCCTAAAAAAATGGATATAAATCACATTCATTTCCGAGTACTGTACCTTATAGGGTGGGTGCTATATTTGTATTTTGATACTTTGAAGAACAGGTGCAACGATTAAGTGAGTATACCTTTAAGACCAGGTGTGATATTTGCATATACTTACCATTCTGACTGTGTGAGGTTTTATCTTATGTCCCCCTGCAGATGTTGATGGAACGTGACTTACATGTGATTGATTTAATGAAATACTCATGGGAATGGTGAAATGCACCATGGGAAATTTCACTGAAAAGGTTTTCTAAGAAGCTTTTCAGTGAAGCAGATATTGATGACCGATAACTGACAGATGTGTTTGAGGAGAGGCGAGGGCCTAAGCCTCTTCATCAATTTTATTTATTTTTCTATTCAATTATTAACAATGTGTAGGGAAACGGCAGTGATTTAGGGCAAACGGTCTGGCTCAGCTATGTTTTTCTCATTTCACGTCTTAAAAATCAATTCAAGTTTTTTGTAAATATTGACTATTTTGTCAGGTCTTTAGAAAAACCCTAAGATTTAGGGTAGTTATTTTACAGTGTGCTTTTATTGAATATACCTGAGCTCTTAATTGGTCAAGTTTACTTTAAAAGAAGCAAATTATTCAGTAGCAGTTACATGTGGGAGCTGTTTCAGCCGTCCATCAAGTCACAACACCTCCGGCTATTGCATATAAACTCTTACGTTACGTCCTCATTTGTGGTTTGTATTTTCTGATCATACATATTTCAAATAGACATCACTTTGTTGCAGAATCTTTCACATTTTTCCTCCCCTTTCCTCCTTTTTGGAGTTGTGCGCTTTGTGTGATGTAGATTCATGAAGTGAGTGAATTTTTTTTTTTTTTTTGAAGAGCAGTTGCATATCATTTTCTAGTGCACTCTAATTTCAAAATAATTGCGATTTTTTTGTCTTTACAATGAGGATAGCAAAATGTATTAAAACCTTATTACTTCACACACCAGGCTTGCTGATATGTAAATGAACAGCTCCAACACTCTCATTTCCCTCTTGTTGCTATGCCGATGTCTATCTTTCAGCCTTCAGACTGGGCGGGAAATAAATCACAACTTTGTAGTTTCAAGTCGGGATATCTTTGAAGAGAACAGGCAGCTCAGATCCATTTCAACTCTCCAGAATTCCTTTAAACACTTAAAGACTTTGGGCTATCTATCAAAGCATGTCGGGGCAAAACACCCACCTGCTGTGACCCTTATTTTTACTACAAATACTCTCTCTAATGGCCGGGCCGTCCATCTGTCCAAACACACACATACAGCACCTCTGCCTCCCTCAGAGCGCTTTGCACGGCTGAGGTGGGAGCGACATGTGTCCGAGTGGAACCGTTGTGAGTGGTGGGGCAGGACGAGTTGTTGGCTACGCGGCGCGTCGTATCAGGTGGTCCCCTCCGTCGGCGCTGCGGGGACCTTGGAGATTCCATGCCTGAAGCACACTGACCGAAAGAGCCTCTAGCGCTGGCTAACCTGAAGCAGTGCCGGAGAGGGGCCGTCTCACAGGAATGCGCTCTGTCATAAATTGAAACGCAAAACGCTGCGCTAAAGTGAGGTGGAAGTGGAAAACGATGAGAAGCAAATAACCAGAGGAATGTTTTGTGTGAGTCTTCCGACAATAAGCATCGGGGAGATACAGCTGAGCAGGTGTTTCTCTCCTCCAGACACTGAATGAATGATCTAAAGCAGGTCGGATACATTCAGACAACTGAGGCTCACACCGACCTGTTCGAGTGCTGCCTTGGCCTTTCTACTCTACCAAGAGAGCATTTCTTAGCTTTAATAAAAATAAACAATTTGAAAGCACCAAAAAACATTGACTCCTCTCAAGTGAATTACTCCTCTCCGCTGCCAATTTGCCATCTCGAAGGAAGACACACTGTGTTGTCTGTGCACTCGAGGCAAACGACGCACCCCATGTTGTGTTCCTCAACCAACATTTACTCCCGCATTTATCAACATCGGCCAGACCCAGCTGCAGACCGCTGATTGGTTTTGCCTGAGTAATGAGCACAATCGACGGAAAGTACAATTTAATTAGGCACCGCGGACGGCAACGCTGAGATGGAAGATACTGGAAACGGACGGGGAAAGCGATTAATGGAACAACGGCTTCCCAGTGTTCCATCATTGGAATCTGATTTATTAATTATCCATGGCGCAGAGGATGTTATCGCACATATCATGCAAACTGTCAGATAAGACAAACACACACACACACAGGAAGGAGGCGCGCACTTTTTTGTCTTCCCTCTGTGCGAGGTTGAGCTGTGTGACTCACAGCAGGTTTATTTGAATGGGCACTTGAAAGAAGGTATGATTGACGGATGGGTAAAGTCAGAATACTGACGCCACCAGAGACGGCTGACCTCATATAAACCCGTGATTGGATTTTTTTTTAGGGTGGTGAGGTCAAGGCAGGTCATGTGATTTAATGCAGCCAGTTTCCAACTGCTCTTACGGCAGGTTGGTGACGTTACGGAGCGAAGGGGGGTGGGCGGTAAAAAAGAAAAGAAAAAGAATCAAATCCCACTTTAATATCCAGATGCCGGATGCCTCTGGCTGGGATTAGGACAGATTACGCTTGAGCGCTCTGCACATCCTCGGCAGTGCGCCGTATATCCACGAACACAATTACTCAGACAGACAGGAATACAGAAGGTACAAAATGGCACACAGATAGATACGACACGAGCATTAACATGGTGGAGGATGCACTCTCATTTTTCTTGTAGCCTCGCATCATTTAGGCTACATCAAATATGTGTCGTGCATACCAGAAGCAGACCCACAGACGCTTTAGAAACGCTGACACAGACATTCTGGCTTTGTGCGCATCTGCTGGCACATTCGTTTTCAAAACCTCTGAGTGCTTACCGGCGGCAGCCTCATCCCTTTTCCACCGCTTCAACGCCAGGGCCTCATTTGCAAACACATCCCCTCCAAACCCAACGGATAATCGCTCTTAACCTTCCTCTCGGTTCCGATAATGTTGGCGAAGTTGATCAAAAAGCACTTGAATTGAGTTGTGGATGGTTTCGTTAAGAAGTGCTCAGAGCCAACACGTGTTTGCCTCTGGTGAGATTGTCTTCTTTGCGCAAACCAGCGGAGGAGCAGCGCGGCACACGACTGAAGAATGAATCAGCGTCAGCCGTGCTGCACCTGCTGACGCCTGTGGGCGGCTGCTGGTGTAGAGCGCATTGTTTGCACTTTCAAAAGGAAAACACTGATCCTGTGTGTGTTTTCTGCTGTGTTATTATAACCAGGAGTGACTGAGTGGCCTTGTGCTCAAACGGTGCGTTTGCAGACCCAAGTTTGAAAAAACAAGTCTCAGTTTGTGCGTGTGAGGAGAGGAGTTGTTTGAAAAGTTTGTGTGTCAAAAAACAGAACAATACATCGTTTGGTCAAGACGTTGTTTTAAAGGTGCAGTGCGTACGATTTGGCGGCATCTACTGGTGAAGTTGCATATCGTATCCATCACCTCACCCTCACCCTCCTGAACATGCAGGAGAACCTGTGGTGGCCTTCAGTTGTCAATAAAGCTCAAAAGATGTTTAGTATGTCCACTCTGGGCTACTGTAATAACATGGCGGCCCCCATAGGGTGGACCCGCTCCTATATTAACATCAAGTATGACCTCATGACAAAACACCGAAGCACACTTCCATTGTTAATTGTGTTCTAGCACAATTTAGACATTGCAATCATTAAACAAATACGTCATTCCTATTGCTTGAAATTGAGATAATTACAATATATGTAAATAGTTTATGATCCAGGAAGTTTTAGGATGGTGGTCAATTTGACCCAAGGGATACCAGAAGACCATAAGGGTTGATAGTGCAACAAGAAGTTGACAGTATCTCTTGCTAGGCAACGCAAGAGAAAAATAATTGTCCACAAAAATAATGAATCTAAAATATTTGATGCATTCCTTAAAATTGACATGTTGACATTGA
>JAFBJT010005873.1:9824-27358 GCA_016785325.1 Chascanopsetta lugubris
AAAGAAAAGAAAAGGGGAGGGGGGGGAGGGGGGGGGGGGGGGGGGGGGGGGGGGGGGGGAGGGGGGGGGGGGGGGGGGTTGGCAAAGAAAAACTGCAGGATACTAAATATAGCACAAAAACAAGGGGAGCTCCAAAGGCAGAGTGTATCAGCTCCAACTGTGTAGATTCACAACTCACTGAGGCCAGGATTATAAGACACTGGGTTTTTGGTTTTTGGTTTTTTCATGAGACTAATTATCCGGATTGTTTACTCAGTGCTTGTTAGACTACTGACAACAACAATATATATACATTGATAGCATGTATATAAAAATTTGAGTGAGTGAGTGTGTGTTTGACGACATTAAGTAAAGACTTCTGCCCATTCATGGACTCAAACAACATCGTAATGTAAGTTGTGATGTCACTGAAAGATTAAGGTTTTTATTCATGTCAATATGAAACCTGATTGAGGGAAGATCTCTGTACGGAGAAACGGAGGCATGAACAAACTTATCATCTTGACTGTAAGATTATATCATTACAAACCAAACGCTCAGCCCGTTCAGACAGGGACAGACCGCACAGGTGCAAGATTCGCATCGTGGTGTCTCTGGTCAATTAGACAGAACATGGCTCCGTGCAGCTGTGCCGGCCCAGAATATTAGTTCCGCCCGAGCGCCGTTTCCGCGCGGACATATTTGAGTGCTGCACTCGAAGTTTTCGTGGGAGAAGAAGTTGCAGTCAAAAATGAGCAGAGATCGTGTTTATCGTGATTCATCAAGGAAACTTATGATCAACCAGTGGGAGGTAAGTTTTCCATGATGACTTCGCTCGGTCGCGGTCGAGTTTTCTTAATTATTTACTGTGACGTCAGTTCTGAAGCATTTCAGACACAAGACAGCTGCTAACTCCGCCCTCTCTTACATTATGTTGTGTGTATTCCCTGATTTTTGAAAATTAATCATCAGTTTATCATTGATCGGTCACCAGCGGCAATGTTTTACTCCCACGTTCATCACACAATGTCTATGTCTGAAAAGAAAGATTACCCCCTACTTCAGCAAGTGGACTTGGAGGGAGAGAGAGAGAGAGAGAGAGAGAGAGAGAGAGAGAGAGAGAGAGAGAGAGAGAGAGAGAGAGAGAGAGAGAGAGAGAGAGAGAGAGAGAGAGAGAGAGAGAGAGAGAGAGAGAGAGAGAGAGAGAGAGAGAGAGAGAGACTCACACACACAGCAAATATGGTTTCATTTGTGTTGCTGTTTTACTTCTGCATAAAGTAAAGTGGCAGTTTCATCGCTTTTGTTCTGAACTCGATTACAATTTGACGTGTCAACAGTAACTTTGTATTTATCCTTGAGTCACCTCCACTCTTTAAATGTTCAACAACGACTGTGTGTGTGTGTGTGTGTGTGTGTGTGTGTGTGTGTGTGTGTGTTTTAAATTTTTGTATACAATTGAGCTACAAAGATCCAAAGTCAGGGACTCTGTGAAGTAAGATGTTGTTTCTAATGTAGCTCTGTAGTCCGTGAAGATCTTACTCTTCCATCCACACGACAGCATCTCGACTGCTTTCTTTGGTTTCGTGAATCAATGTACATCATCTTTAATATATAAACAAATGTATACGTTTATTTCTGACTTCTTGACTTGCATGGATTGTGGTTCTTGGGGGAAAAAGACATTTAAAGTAGAATTGAATGTATCAATCTAGGACAGTGGGAGCAAGCTGATATAAGTGTATTAATGTTTACATTCAGAGGAATGGTCTCACCCTGGACACCCCAATGACAAATTGGGCCTGAAATCAAAGGACTCCCAGAATTCACAGTTATCAGTGACGGACAAAAGCAGCAGGGACATATTTCAGAAACGCTCGGTGGAGAAGCTTGTGGAAACATATTCAAATGATGAGTGAACAGAACAGCAACCACATATCAACAGATCTATCGGAGGTCAATCATAGGTCAATCGCATTGACTCCAGAGGGAGGGGTGACTCCACCTCCACTCCCTCTCTCTCTCTCTCTACTCCATCTCCCTCACTCACACACACACACACACACACTCCATGTATTTAGTTGTGGTGTTTTGTAATGTATGTCTGTTAGTATAATTGAATTATGATGTTTAATAATTAAGTAATGTTTTTATAAGATATTTATGACTCTGTTAATAAACCCTGTTATCATTGATCACGTTGTTGGCTGTGCTTATTGTGATTATATTTATAACAACAGCTGGAACTGCCGCAGTCAGTGCTCGATTTCACCCTTCTAAAGTATCAGAGACTGTAATTTGATGTTTTAAGTTGATTCCTAACATCGTGGTGCCACGCGTGAGGCCGATATACGTTGATTTCCAACGGGCAAACTTAATGTTAACCTTTAATAAACCTAAACAAGGAAGGAGAACGAATGGAGCTTTATTTTACTATTATCTCAATCCAGATACAAAAAATAATTAAGCATTTGCTAATAAATTGTACATCAATGATTAACACAGAATATGATGTGGTACAAGCATAGATGTATATATGTGTCATGAACACAGGAAGTGCAGAGTGTTGAAGCTGTAATGTCCTGAAATGGCGTTTTTCCAAAAACCATGTTTTACATGTGGTAAATGGTCTGTGTTTATGAAGCACTTTCATCAAGTCTTGAAGACCAAAGCTTTACAGGACAGTTTATATTCACCCAGTCAAACGTTCATACAGTGCATCTATTTGCAGCACTTAGTATCAGTGAGGACATGGGACGGTGTCTGTCTTGCCCAAGGACAGCTCAGAACATGGAATGGGGGGGGGGGGATTGAACCCTGACATTCTGCTCAGAGGACGAGTCCTCTAACCCCTCAGCCACAGCTGCATATGGATACATGTTAAGAAGCTGACCATAAATATATCAAATATAATATAATTACAGTTGTGTTGTCATCAGTAAGTAAAGGCCATACTTGAGCTGAGATAAAAAAAGAAGCTCATTGGAAAAGCAGGATTCACTCAATGCTCTCATCCCCTCATGTTGTGGCTCAGAATTCATGTTTTCTCACATCGTCCTAAAACCATTTTCCACGACTCAATAACTTCCTGAAAATGGTAATGACGTGTGGGTGTGTATGTGTGTATACTGCATCCGTGCGCCCTCTTTACCTTCTTCCTCTGCTTCTTCAGACCCAGGAGTCCCTGAACCCCAACAACCTGGAGTACTGGATGGAGGACATCTACACGCCAGGCTATGACTCGCTGCTGAAGAAGAAAGAGGCTGCGTTCAGGAGAGCGAAGGTGTGTAAGATCGGGGCTCTGATCGCTGCTGCTACCTGCACCGTCATCCTGGTCATTGTTGTTCCGATTTGCACCATGAAGTCTTGAGAGAGGGGGGATGGAGGACACACCCCTCGACTGATGTCCTCGTCTATTTTGGGACAAGGTGAGTCAGTGTGCAGCAGATTCACCAGCAACATGAACTGGACTGTGTCACTTTGTTTTTTTTTTTGATTTCTGCTTTTCCTGGGGCTTTTATTTCTGCGGGTTTTACTTGCCAAAACAAGACTGTTTAGAACAGAGAGTGTACTATAGAAATTAATCCAGCAAGTGCATAATATATACTGTATATATATATATATATGTATATATACTGTCTTGTATTGTCAAAAACAGTGTGGGACAGTTGGAAGCTCATTGACTTGAATGTCCTTCTTGAAGAACTGCAGCAGTTGATCCCTGACTGAAAAAAAACGATTTGTGGATGTAGCCAACGTATGATATTTTTATTTTTCGTATAATTACTGTACAGTGTATTTTGATCAAAATTATTTTTGATGAATTGTCTGGTTGAATGTGAAAATGTATCTTTATCTGTCACAGCGAGCATTTTAAGTAACACAATTTGTGCACCACATTTTTCTAAATAGAAATATACTGAAGTGCTTTAGTTGATGTAGATCCATAGAATGCAGACACAGTGCGACTGTGCAGCCAAACTGAATGTTTTGACGTTCGCCTACTCACAAGGAAAAGCATGAACTGAGGAGTGACGTGACTGTTGCTGCCCGTTCTTCCTTTTCTGAATAACACGATATCATACTTGCGCCTCCCCACAAAACAGTACATTTGCGCTTTTTATACAAAGGTATATATTGGGCCTCCTGTTCACACCTGAGTGGGTTTGTCCGTCCATTCATTACTTCAACCGACTTAAATGCCTTAAAAGCAAACAATATGGAAGCTCTACTAGTCCACCTGTTTCCCATAGCCACCATCTTAAAGGCTCAATAGTAAATACTGGCTCTTAGTTTAACTTGTATACAGTGTCGTGCATGCAAGATGAATACAGTTGTTTCGTATTTTTCTTATTCTCATCAAATCCCAAAAGATTGTTACTATGTCACATCTTTGACCACAGGTGATAGAGGGCGCCATAATTCACTACAGTACATCTAGAAGTTGTTGTTGGATAGTATTTACCTATTACTGTACTACAATCAGAGGGCCGGTCCCAACTTAAGGCCAGTTGAAGTCAAATGACACTACAACATGGAATGAAGTCAGCAGGGCACATCTCCAGTTACCCATTCTCAAAGTTCATACATTTGTTTTTACTTTGAATACAGTCTGGGGTCTGCACAAGCCTTCCAGACTTGCGTGTATCATTATATTATATAAAACATTGTCAATAAGTTGCCTACTGTTGAATTGTGATACATACAGCCTTGTCAGGGATATGAACGGTCATCATGCTGTCTTCTGTGTTGGTTTACAATCCAGTGTTGCCTCAGTGGTGTAGTGTGTCAGTAGCCTAACTTTAGCTTTTTACTTCCAGCAACCACTGTTGCGAGTAGTGTGAGAAACGTAGCCTTGATGCCACTGATTGCTTTACCGTCTCCCCCGTAAACATCTGGTGTTTAGAATACGACAATACTAGAAAACCACAAAGCTGATGAAAGAGTCACCAAGTGGGATTCACGAAGGCCTGCTGCTCTGACGCCGTCCATAGTTAGACTGCTTTGAAGAAAACACCAGAGAAGCTCATTGAGGCTGTTGATCCACCACCTCACTTTGTTTGACTGTGTCTGCCCGGTTTCCGAGGCCCGAGGCTCTGGAATCAAGTGTGTGATCAGAAGTTGTGGCTAAATCATCCAGAGTGTGTTTACACATGTCGAATCCTATTTTTCCTCAAACATAGAAATCAGTTTGACGTGAAAACCCTGGAGCGTGCAGCAGATCTGAAGCGGTGAGAAGCAGCGCCGTCCAGAGGTATCACACACGCGCTGGCATGTGTCGATGAAGGAACGAGTCAGTGAGCCTGTGGTTCGCTGATGAGTTTTAGGAAAATGAACGAGCTCAAGGGAAATGTTTCTCAATGCTCTTACAGTAGTTGTATCATGGTGGTCAAGTGGAAACAAGCCTTCATATTGCTTTGCATTTCAGGTCACCCACCAGCAAAGGACTTTTCATTCAGTTTGATCAAGTTAGTCTTATTTTTTCACTAACTAACAACATCAAGGTACATTCCACAGTGAGTTACACCTTCATATAATTGCATGCAGACAGGAGGAGCTACAGAAACAGCTAACGCCACCACACTGCTATAGAAAACGTGCACAACACACTCCTGGAGGGACATGTCCTACTTTACGCAGACGTTTTAGGTCACATCAGGTCATTGTTGGCTTGTGCTTGCGCCTGGGATTAGTTGACAATATAAGAGATACAGCCCTCACCCTTAAACCTCCCTGGGAATGAATCAGTCTTCCATAGAGTCCAGTAAATATTCTGACCTCCTGTAACTCTGCAGTTGTTTTGATGTTAGTGCTGCAGTTGTATTGGACTCAATTACGTTGAGAAATATTATGAAAATAAAAGAATAATATTCTGTTTGCTCCATGTGTGTAAATGGGGCAAATGATTGAATATGCATTGCGATGTAATCCTGTGAACTTAAACTCGATCCTTGTCAAACGGACACAAACACACGGCCGTTCATCCACAGCAGGACATGTATAGATGCAGTATAGCTCAAGACACCATGACATCATGAGTGTGATGCTGTGATTGGTCCGAGAATCAACCAGAGGGATGTGTGTGGGTGTCATCCTCCAGCTTTGTTGTCAACTAAAGAGAATAAGGTGAGAAAAAAGACTAGAGACGTGAAAGAGGTGGAAGAACCAGCTTTAGTGAACTGACAGAAGTGACTGACAGAGTCATGTAGAATGTCTTGTCACTTATCACGAAATGTTCATGACACACTGATTATTTATTGATTGTAAAGTTTTATGTATGTTTTCATTATTTTATGAAAATCAGTCGGATCACGAAACGTTCACCAGGAGGGTTTTCTCCCTAAACCTCATTTGGCAATAATGTTTTTGGCTCTTTTTGTCATTTGTAAACTGGGTTTTATGCGTTTTTCTTTATGGTGTGGAAAGGAACAAGACTCTGTTGTAATATAACTGTTTTTTATTTATATCTTTCATTTATATGTACGTTTATGGTACAAAGGAAAATGTCAACTCAGTGTCTTTCATTTTTATGATTGTCTTTCCTGTCGTCTGTGATAAATACATACATGCATGAATGAATGGATGAACAATACTTGGTACATCATCCAGTGACATGTCAATGATGAAACTGCATCTTCCCCCAACTACTGTCAGTCTAAATGCATCAGCACAGGATTGAGGTTGTGCAGGTGATGTCCCAATCTCTTATCGCTGCCGATCTGAGATCAGCCTGAAGTGTGAATCCATTCGACATTAGAGCTGCGGTCAAATACTTTTAACTTCTCCTGTGTTCGATGAATGCCTCAGTCTGGTGTCACTAAAGCAGTTTCATGTCCATAAGTCTGCAGACGGTTGAACTGTTCACAGACGATAGGGTGGACATACCACTTGTACTGACCACAGGGGGCGCTGTTCCCTGAACCAACTCACGGAAGTTTCGTTTGAGTAGAATTGGCTCTGAAGGCTGCAATGTCTGCTCAGTTTGATACTTTGCAATATTTCTTTGCCAATTTCGGTTCAAGACTGTGATGCAATATGATCAACGCTGTCATTGTAGGCGCAGATACTGTATCATTGTACAGCTGTAAATCCAATAATAGTATTTCCATGATTAATGATTGAATTTTTTTTTCATGAGACACATAAAGACATCTTGAATGTTCATGTATTTTACCCGTTTCATATATTGATGTACAGATGCTCGTTTATTGGAGGAGGAGCCCTGGGGGGTCTGCCTTTGAATGTGCGGCCTGAGGGGGGCGACACTGCTAAACCTCAATAGAGCAGGACGCGCCAGTAAAGTATTATCATCACACTGTACCTGACTCCATGTACTAAGATTGTAAATCTGATCTGTCGTCCACAATGAGACGGACTGACAGCAACACTGGTCACTCTTCCACACATTGGATCTGCCTGTGGTGGAGAGTGAGCTGTAGCACTCTGGAGGAGTGAGGCATTAGCTTCTGGTTGGAGGCGCATTGTGGGGGCAGGTGTTAACTGTAAGGATATTCTAATAAAAGATGATTGTTCTGACTGTTCACACCTGGTGAGTTTTCATGTTGCCATATTGTGCTTTGTCTGGGAACATGTTGTCATTGACTGAAGACTTTTTAAGTATTTAAAGGGAGATGAGCCGGTTTTTCATAGCTGTTCCTCATCGCTGCTCGAAACTCACCAAGTAATATTCAACTAAAATACTACGGAACTAATTTTTTACTTTTTTATTTTCACAAATATTTCTCAAGTTCAAGTGTGTATGGTTTCGATGAACTTTATTTCTATTGGAAATGTGAATATATGATATTCATAATGTTTGTATTGTTTTATTGGTTCCGCTCCGTAGAAGGAAATCTGCAGTAGCAACAGCAGCATGAGAAGTAAGACACAAACATCCAGGCATCCATTTACAAAAACTACACAAACTCATAATCATATGCAGGTACACTGTTCAGGGCACCAGAGAAAGTGCGCACCCTGCTCCTTCTTATGAAGAAGGGGGTGATCGTTCATTCATGTATGAATATTGTTATTTTAAAGGGATCGAGTCCGGTTGAACCGGGGGGTTTGTTGCACTTCCTGACGGCAGCGGGCAGGAGGGAGTGGAATCTCTCCTTCCTGCCCCACTTCCTGACGGCAGCGGGCAGGAGGGAGTGGAACCTCGAAAAATAAACCAACTGTGGCTCCTCTCTGCACAGTGTTACACAGGCAGGGAAGAAATGGGAAAAAGGCAATACTCAACATGGAAGGTGATTTGGCAGAGCTCTGCTTCCGCAGTGGGGCAAATTGCTCTTGGGGTGGTTATTGAGCAATATCTGCTCAGATGTGGGGAAAGACTGAAATACTGGAGGCAAAAGCAGCCAGAGTGTTGCGGTATGAGAGTGATTCTACTTTTTATGTGCATTTGATCACATGCATCCATATGTTTCTTGCTATATGTCGGTCCGTTATGTTTAAATGTGAATTTGTGTAAATCGCAGTTTTAGACGAGGAGGCAAAATGTCAAATCCAAAGTATTGTTGTAAGATTGTGTTTGAATACGATTTAGTTGGTTTTGAAACAATCTGGTTGAGCTTCTGTTCAATGAGTTATTTGTTGAGTGAAAGTAGAACAGGTGGTAGAACCTTTAGGTACCGAGCTCCTCCCCTGTGGAACCAGCTCCCCCTCAGTCCGGGAGTCTGATTCCGTCTCTTCCTCTAAGGTGAGACTCAGAACGTTCCTTTTGACGGAGCCAGTGATCGAGACGAGATCAGGCGAGTCCCGAGCTGAACAGTCTGCACATTACGCGGCCGTGGGCTCAGACTGCGGGGGGGAATTTCCCATCATGCACTTAGAATGAAGACTTAGATTGAGCACTCACCCCCTTTCCTCCTCATCACTGTCCTCAATTTCTCATCTCTGCTACAAACCCCACGTCCCTCCCTCTACACTGAACCCATTAAAGCCCCACATGTGAATTCACTCCACTGTTTTTCCAGTCGCCCTACTGTCGGTGAACGGGACCAAGCCAATACGGTGCCGAGGACACCGGCATCCCATAGTCTGGACCCACCCAGAGCTCAAGATAAACTTAAACTAAGATGGACTTTTAAACACCGTGACTCTCCCGAAGGTTTCGGCCTCATTTTTGTCCCTGCTGAAAGTTTTTCCTTCACCTTGCTGAGGGTCTAACAGAGGATGTGTTGGAAAATGGAAAATGGAATCATTCCGTAGGTTCTCCTCCGTGCTCCGTCGGGTGAAGTGACGGAAACAACATGCAACTTCAGTACTAGATGTCACCAAATCGTACTCAGTGTATCTTTGCCATCACCGGAACGACTGTAGACAAAAGAGTCGCACCAATATGGAGCAGGGTGTTAACCTACCTCACCTCTCAGATCTGGAGGTACTCACTCAGCTCACACTGGTAATTGTAACAAATGCGCCGTGGGAATGTGTCGGCAGGAGGCGATTTAGAAGAAATAAACACACATTCCCGTCATAAAGTCGGAGCTGACAGAAATGGACGTATGAGAGCAGCCTGATGGGGCTTCAGGGAGTCTGTATCTGGGCTGAGACAGTGTGTGTCTCCTCAGACACCGGGTTCTGGGGCAGCTGGGGCCACGTCGGACTGGCTGGATGCTCCTGGTGGCCTCAATACCGACTCGCTAAGTGGGACACAAACAGCAAAGTGAGCTGGAGAGGGGATTTGTCGGAACTGTGGCGTCAGCACTGTGGCGCATCTGCCTCGTCATCGGGGGCAACGAGACGAGGGGAGATGAAGTGCCGCGTCAGATCAGCAGAATGATGGAGATCCAGTCGGATCAGATCCACAGAGAAAACAGTTTTGGGGCTGGACTCACTGCAGCAGTATGACATCACATCGTTATGCAGTGACACAAGTTCTTTTCTGTGATTGATTGCCCATCAATAATGCAGCCACTGCAAACGGGATGAGACTCTACAGGTGTCACAGTCCGTTTCAGATGTGTTGTAGATCCCATCATCGTGGACGTACAATTATATACAGGCATTTTTTATGAATCGAATCGAATATAATCACCTCTTTTTTACATTACCCTTAAATGAGCCCTTTAATGTATATTTACATCAGGAGGCGGCCCCCCTTATGGAGGCAGCCATGTTTTTACAATAGACAGATTGGACCTACTTTTTGAGCTTGAGTGACAACCCAGCGCTGCCATTGGTTCTCATGTTCCTCTCGATTCAAAGATCAGAAGCAGAGTTTTTCTCATAAGATCCTTGAACTGGACGTAAAGCCACGAAAAACAAAGAGCTGAAAAAGAGAGAGAACCACAGTGACTCTGGTTTTTCTCTTTGTACTAAACAGAGTGTGGAAGTCAGTTTGTACATTCAGTCAACGGAGAAGCAATGTGTTTGCTTCACACTTTGAGGAGAAGGTCACTGACAAAACAAGCTTAACTGCTGCTTCAATAATGCACAAGGGCAAACACTTCTGGGTGTGTGTGTGTGAGAGAGAGAGAGAGAGAGAGAGAGAGAGAGAGGCCAGGATTAAATTCCAGCGACTGAAATAACATCGCTGTTTTAATTCAGTAACATTTGAGATTGAAAATTCAAATGAGAGCAGACAGAGGCTGTGTCATGTGTCAGATTAAGATCCAGTGAGTGGTTGAAACGGTTGGTGGGTTGGTTTGTTAACCTGCTGTTTGAAGCTAAAGGCTTTGATCTGCGACATTAAAATCTCCCGCTCTAATGATGTTATCAGAACAGAGAACTCATTCTGAAAGAAGTTCTGGAAATTCTCTTCAGAATTCAGAACAGGGGGCGAGTGGGCGATAGAAGATAATGCCCTATAAATATGTGCAATTTCTTTTTGAATGACATGAAAAGATTAATATTGCAATGATTGTATTAGCGCTAGAGGTGGAACCAGCAACACCATAGATCACAGGGCTCTGTCTCAGGAAGGTCTTGTTGCTTCCTCTCTGAGAAACACCTGAAATTCTCTGCAGAAAAGAAAGAAGAACTGTTTCCTTGTTTCCTTTCCTTGTGCCCCACTTCTCACATCCTTTTCACATCCTGCGACAAATTAAAAGATACAAAAATCAGTTGAAAACTGCTGCCCCAGTGTTCCCCACCACACTCTCATCATTAATGACAGAGTTCTTCAGCAGTGTGAGAGGCGGGAACCTCCCACCCGCCTCCACACACCTGATGGCAGCAAAGATGAACAGAGCCACTTCCCTGTTATTATGGAGACGACCTTTGGCTCCTGCGCTTAATGAGAAATTCAAACCCGTTCTGATGAACCACTAATCATATAACAGGGTGGATGATATGCCAGCAATTTATGAGGCTCACACCACCTGAACACATTAGAATGAAAGGACACACCTGAGAGCATCATCACAGGAAAATCCCATGAATTAAATACACACATTTGATTGTAATTATCAAAGACACTCACAAACAGTGTCCACACCATGGAGGGACGGTTTCTGAGTGAGTGGGCGGAGCCCGGCTGTGGCTCAGGGATAGATCTGAGAGCAGAGTCATTCTCAGACAGTCGACACTTTGATCAAATGAAATATAAGCACATGTATCAGATTCCCATGTGTGGATGAAATGTAAATATGAAAACATTTGTAATGTAACACACACACATATATATTGACATACATCGGAGTACTTCTATAATAATATGTACGAATATATACACGTTTTACATTGGCGAAGCACATATGCGCTGACATAAACTATGTGGTAATTTATGGGTTGATATATGAAGCAGAGACACAAACTGTTTTCACTGAGAGTCACATGCAGAAACATACAAGAAAGTCTGGGCCACTGTTCAAGTTCTCCAAATAAAAACAAATGTTGGTCAATTGTGCTTAAGAATTAAATATGCTGACATCACACCTTTGCATGACCCCTCCCCACCCTCTCACATTCATGTTGTTCATCCCTGAAGGACCGAGACACTTCCCTTCTGTCTCTCATGCTCTGATTGGTTGCGGTTGCGCGAGCGAGCTGCACATCCTGTCACGTCTTCAGGCATCGCCTCGTCCAGGCGACGCAGTGTTCCCAGAATGTTCATTTGAACATTTTATTCACAACTTCCCATCAAAGTAATTAATACATCATTCATATAATACACAGGCCATTACACTGCATCCTTTATATCCGGCGTACGTTTAATATCAGTCTGTGGAATGAGTCTGTCCCAGGCGGCCACTTCCAAACTGTCCTCACGCAGCGGATCCTGGTCGTCCTGTTCACAGAGGTTCCTCACGCGCCGGCTCATATTGCTTTTGTTCCTGGTGAACGCAGAGGAGTGAAAACCCCCGAGAGCTGCTCCAGCTGTACTTCTCTAATTGAAACCACCACAGCTGACGGTGCCGCACTTTGTCTTGGAGCGACTCGCGTTCAATCTCCTGAATTTCTTAACTCCGGGGAAATTTGTTGTGCTGTAAAACTCATCTTCAAATCAAAGTGCCTCAGCTGTGGCCCTCAGGAAATCACTACCTCGCGTACGGCTCTATTTACATGCATCTTCTGTCCTCTTGTCTCTCTCGGTTTTCCTTGTACACGTTAATATTAAATTGTACTGTCATTTATATGGTGTCTTTAAAACACAGTGTCCAAGCAGCAATGAACTGGATGAACCCTTCAACAAAGGGTAAAAGGGCAAAGCGACACACAGCCGCCTCGCCAGGGGCAGGTGTGGCTCCACAGCAGCTTGTCCTCTGACCGGACTGCAAATGTTCTAGATGTTATATTGGACTTCCATATGAAAACATATGTAAAAATGAAGTCAAACACATACGCATGGAAAGTGTTACCTAAACGGAGCCATATCTATTATGCATAGCTGTTATAAATGACATCTCTTTCCTATTCTGGTGTATATTCTGTATAATACATGTGTTCATCTATGTATATATTATGCAAGTATTGACATATTTGAGCATATGAACACAAAGGTTATGTCAAATTAAACATGTATGGTCATATCACTCCTGATATTGGGACATTTATGTCTTATTCCTGATTCACGCTCACATTTCT
Source organism: Chascanopsetta lugubris (assembly GCA_016785325.1). Taxonomy (NCBI): domain Eukaryota; kingdom Metazoa; phylum Chordata; class Actinopteri; order Pleuronectiformes; family Bothidae; genus Chascanopsetta; species Chascanopsetta lugubris. The sequence goes on from JAFBJT010005873.1 coordinate 22,833, forward strand.
AATCTCATTCTAAATTCTCCACCAATACATCCGACAACAAGACACAAGTGCAGGACTCCTCAGTTGTGGCTGAGCTGAACTGTGACCAAGCGCTTTTTCATTTCCATCAGCTGATTTCAGTTCAAACTGACTCTGATCTAATCAGCCAATGAGGGATCTGTGTCCTGCAGGTCTGAAGACACTGGTGCCTGGGAACGACGAGAGGGGAGGAGCTTTAACTTCAGGAGGGTTACGACACAAAGTTAATGACATGCAGAAGAGTGATATAAATGCATGAGATGGAGAGGGGGGGTTGGGGGGGGGGCAATAGCGCGATCTTAGCTCTGCTGCCATTTCCATTCAGGTGCTGAATCAATGCTGCTTCACAGTTGGACCCTCCCTCTGTGCTGCCCCCCACCCTCTCGCTCCTCGTCCCACCGCCTGTTTTATGTGTCTGAATCAAAAGGTCACAACCTTTTTAAGTCGCCGCGCCTTTATGTCTCTTTCCACTGTGTATTTATGGCTCATCAAGCGGCACAGAGATCACTCTCGCTCTCACCCCCTTGATGGAATGGTTAGTTAATCATTAGAAATGGTTGCTGACCTGCTGGTGGTCCGGTTTGAACCAACTCCCGCTAACCGGGCCGAAGTCATCTATTTTTGTCCCTGAGATGCACGAGTGCTCCAAAAGACCATTTTCCTCAGAGTTGATTAATGGAGCGCGTTGGTGATGAACATGTCAGTGTGGCTTCATTAACCCTTTCAGGCTCAATTCGTGTTCATTAAATCATCATCAGAAGCACATTAACCCATTAGTAACCAAAGGAGTTTTGATTCTAAAATATATTACTATGTTCTCATTGGGAAATATGCTCTAGCTTTATTTTTGCTGTATATCTAAGTATCATATATTTTTGCTTATTCGCCAAAACACAAAAAAAAAAAATCGATGAATTAGAATGTTGTAACATCCTAAACCAGATCCGTCCACAATATTGCTTATTTGTTGTGCATGTTGATTTGCTGTGGAAAAGAGTTCCTCTATATTGTATTTTTTTAAAGCGTAATCATATGTTGATGTCTCCATGAAGCGATAGAAAGTAGTTTGGCATAACATTAAAGGGCGGGGGTTGCGCCTCCAGCCGTTTGGTGGAGAAGGAATAAACACCTGCTCTGTCGTTTTACTTCGCTTTACTGAAGTCTAATTAATCACAGCTCCGGGAAAAGCGCGGCGGCGGCCGTGGCATCCCATAATAATGCAACCCACCAAAACAACTAACGTGAAGCGTCCACAGTGCGGTGAAAACATAAAGTGCCAGTTAACGTTGATCAACGTCACACACAAGACGCGACGCAGATCATTCACAAAGAGAAATGGCCCATGAATCAGCAGCTGAGTTGAACAGCAAAGAAGCAGTCGGGTGATTGGTGGAATGAATCATTATTGGAGAATTGTGGTCAGAACATTTTCTCGATTGTAGTCGACAACCAGTGCAGTCCCTCGTAGAGACCATCTCCGGTGGTGGCGCAGGTCCCTTGAATGTACCAATGTCTGTTTTTAACGTGCTGAAGGTTGATCTTCTCCGTGACTTCTGCAGTATTCATTGCATTTGGGACGTCCTAAAAAACAAAGGGTTAAACCTCAGAGTTATAACGAGAATACGACAGTTGGAGAGAGAAAGCACCGTTCGCTGAGGCAGACACGACCTGTGGCCAGTTTTCTGTGGCAACATTAACGGCAATAACAATTAAAGGGCTTATATTTGTGTTGTGTAGAATAAAGCATCTCATGTTGCCATATTGCGATGATAGTGATAGAGAGTGTTTATCTGCGTATTAGCAACCAGGGGGTGGAGCCAGAGTGGTACCATCCTCATTTCCTCCATAACGGAGCTTAAAAGGTGCAGTGTGGAAGATTTTGGTCATTTTTGTCACTTTAAGAAATATTCAAAAACTGTTACATGCCGACATATTTATGAATTTATAATCACCTTAACGTTTTATTTTTTCCCATTACCTTAAAATGAACCTATTAATGTATATTTACACGAGGAGGGGGTCCACACTATGGGGGCCACCATGTTTTTTGTTTTTTTTTACAGTAGCCCAGAGTGGACGTACTAAACACCTACTGAGTTTAATAATAACTGAAGTCGACCACAGGTTCTGTGCCTTTAAGGAACCTGGTTTCATTTTGTCACGGCCCGTTCTACCATGCCGGATCGTCTCTGTACACTGGGCTGTAACAGGGAGGGGGCGTGTCAGTGGACAGTGGGGGCGTGGCTTCTCGGCTGTGGGTGGTGGTCAACAGGATGAAAAACAAAGAGCTGTTTCTTTCTCTCAAAATTACTTATTGATATTAAAAACCCCCAGATCTTTGACACCAAACACCTCAGTAAGAGTGATTTCTCATCATGTGACTCTTGTAACAGTTGTAGATATTGATTCATGATTCCATCGTATTTACTTGTTTGTTGGCAAAGACTAAAAGTGCAGCATCACACAGCTCGCTGTCGGTCAACATTCGCATGAGCTCCTCGCGGGCCTCCGCAATCCGCTCTCTGTCGCTGCTGTCCACCACAAATATGAGGCCTGGAACAAACGCAAAGTGAGAGTGAATAATCCCGCGTGCGCATCGTTTCGAAACGAAGCTGCGTCGATGGTAACTGACGACAGGAATTCATCTCAACTGAACATTACAAGAAAGTGAGGAATGTGAGGGAAACGACATCCGGCGCAAATGATGTAGCTTAACGAACCCTGTGTGCCCTGAAAGTAATGATGCCACAGCGGTCGAATTTTTTCTTGACCACCAACATCCCAAACTGTGAAGTTGGTTTTCTTGTACTGTACCGTCTCCACATTAAAACCTGGAAGGGAAGAAAAAGAGTCATTAGATGAGTGGCGTTTCTTTTTAAAAGTAGTCATCACCTTAAAGGAGTGATATTATGTCACTTTTCACTCATTTGTAATAGCGCTCAGATTGACCTTCCGTGGTCAAAATCATTAAAGGGTCAACTGTGACAGCTGCTCTCAGTAGCCTGTATGAGCTCTCTCCAGAGACCACTCCATTTTGAGGGGCGTGTCGCTTTTGGGGATCAATAGCCCCCCCTTTGAGACTAAAAAGAGTGATTTCAATCAAATTCCCTTTAAAATCTTTGCCTTACCTATTGTGGGAATGGATGTAACAATCTCTCCGAGTTTGAGTTTGTAGAGAATAGTTGTCTTTCCGGCAGCGTCCAAACCCACCATGAGGATCCTCAACTCTCTCCTCCCAAACAACCTCAGCAGAATGTTGCCCATTACGGCTGCTGACAGGAAGTTGCTTTGGCAAAGGCCTGCACTGGAACAAGAGATTGACTGTTGACATGGGTCTACAATAGAAGAGATTAGGGGCAAATGACAAAAGATAGTTTGTAATTTAAATTCACTCATAAGAATAACCAAACATGAAACGATTGATCATCACTGAAGAGGGTTTGTCAGTTTCTTAAAGGTGCAGTGTGTACGATTTTGTCATTTTTGTCAAAGACAAGAATATCACAAAACAGTTAGATTCTGACATTTATAATCACCTAATTGTATTATTTTACTTCTATTTGACTTTACTGAGCCCATTAAAGGTGCAGTGTGTAAGATTTGGTGACCTCGAGAGGTGAAGTTGCATGTTGTATCCATCACTTGAGCGAGACTGGTCATTAAAACTCAAAAGATGTTTAATACGTCCACTCTGGGCCGACCAGTGGCTCAAATCCAGTCAGAGGGATGATTTTGCAAAGAGAAAAAAACTGTGTACTTGGTTTCTGTTAAGTGGCATTTTCATTTATTAATCAGTTTAAATTTTAATGCAGTTGTATCATTAAATTCACTGTATGTGCGCTTTTTTGTTCTCAAAGAAACATTTCAAGTTGTCGCTCATATGTCATCGTGCGCTGAATTTGGCCGTTTGTGACGTCAGAGCTAAAATGAGTTCGACAGCTCTTCCACAGACCACGGCCGAACCAAGTCGACACAGAAAGCATTTTTGCAGCTCATTCAAAAATAAAAGGATTTTTGCCAATTGCAAAAGAAGTCAGTTTGATTAAGTATTAATTGTAAGAAGAAAAAAAAAGTAAGAGAATAAATACCCTTAATTAATTGGACTGGATGATTGAATTGGACTGGATGATTGAATGGATGAAGTTGGAGGAGATTGTTGGAGATAATACTCGAGGGAATTCTCACCTGTAGAAAACGCCGTGTAAACACTAAATATTGTCATGAAGTATCAGCTGAACGGATGAACGACTTTTCCGACGCCCACGTTCTGTCGCTCTGTACATGAATTTAAACACCTTTGATGTAAAGGCTGGACACAAATGCTGTTCTTTGATTGCCAGTGTAGTTTTAGGAATTGAAATGTTTTGAAGCTTTCACAGTTACTTTCACTCGGGAGAAAAATGCAGAAAAGTATATAAAAGTAACTTATTAGGTAGAAATTGGAAAACCCAAAGCACAAATCCTTACTGAGCTTTTATACTTGTTGAGATTTGCTTTTACATCGTTGC
>JAFBJT010005902.1:2970-14875 GCA_016785325.1 Chascanopsetta lugubris
CAGCGGGCAGCCCCGCGCCCCGAGGACCGGGGGCGGGGGGGGGGGGGGGGGCGGGGGGGGGGGGGGGTGGGGGGGTCACGGGAGGTTTACACAGCAGCAGCAGCAGCAGCAGAAAACGAACATAGGAGCTTCTGGCATTAGAGATGAGGAGACAGTTGTTTGTTTTATCTTTCTGCCATTACGCTTTAAATGAGCCCTTTAATGTATATTTACATGAGGAGCGGGTCCTCTCTACAGGGGCAGCCATGTTTTTTTTTTTTTTACAGTCAGTAGCCCAGAGTGGAGTTTCTGGTTGGAGTTTCAGGTTCCCCTGCAGGTTCAGGAGGGTGAGGGTGAGGTGATGGATGCAGCTTCACCTCTAGAGGTCACCAAATCGTACACACTGCACCTTTAAGATGCACTACTCGTCCGTTATGAGCTTTTAAATGTGATGTAAACATTGGCTCTGAAACCCCCCTGGAGCCTTGTTTTTTTTAATCTCACACTCACCAAATGTCGTTCATTTTCAGCTCTCAATCTTTCTTATACACCCTCCCTCCCGTTACCACCATTCTCTCCCCTCTCCTGCACATCCTAAAGAACTATTAAAAACAGTGGGGGGGCGGGGCTCTCTGCTTTTGTCCGGGGCTCCTCTCAGAAAGACACTGCTGAGTACAGGCAATAAATCACCGGCCCAGTTATTAAGGTCTCACACAGATGGTGCAGCGCGGCCGAGCCCCGGCGCAGGCAGCGCCATCAGGCCCGGTCCTCTCTGGACAAACACTCGAATAATCCTACACGCAGACTACGAGATTTCAAAATGACACGTAGGAATAACAGAAAAATGGAGATATGTGGGCGTAAAAGTCAGAGAGGAGACACTGATGAGGTCGTTAAAGCGTGAAAGGAGAGGAGCAAAGTTAACAACAGGAAGTTCAGTGACAACCATAAATGTGTTGGGTTGATCACAAAAGTTATGGCCTCCACCTTTAAACACAGGATTAAGTAAGAGGTGTTTCTTGTAACGTTGTGAAGGGGTGGAGTGTTGGGTTTACTGATCACTCACAGCAAAACCAATATAAGTTTTTAACTCTCATTAAAAGTCGAAAGGTATTGAGTTTGTCCCTCGTCACCTTCTGTGACAATCTGATGTTGTTGCACGGCGAAAAATAAATCTGTAATTATGTAACTATTCTATTCTATTTTTGCTCAGAAAAATCACAACAACTTGACCTGAATCTGACATAATGGACCTTTAAATGTTGGTTTGTATCTTGAGATCTCGCATGAATACTATGTTTTTTTAAAAGTAGCAATTAATCAAAACATCATTGATACGCAGGCGACTGTGTTACTTGGTACTAAAATTCTAATTCAGCAAATTTGAATGTGGTTTCATCAGGAGCCTGTAATCTCATGTGCATCACATCACTCACTACTTTACAGATTGGGCACATTTTGCTTTAGATGAAAGATTTTTTTTTCAATTGAATTTACAACCTTATGAGACGGAATCATTTCATTTCTCGGAGAACTTTAATGGATCTTAGTGAATGTACGGGTCTGTGTGAGGGTCTGTATCATTGGTGTGAATCCAAACGTGGCTCCAGATCAGGACTGTTGGTGCAACTTTACACTCTAATGCCAATATGTTTGAAATGTCCACTTTTTTTTGTATCTGCTAAAACTTTCAGTTCCACCACCGTCATTATTCTATAATGACAAATAAATCTGTGTCATAATGACAAAGGGCTTTAAAGGGGATTTGAGAGCCCCTCCACCACCTCCACCACCCAGCCTCTTGTTTGGCCTTTCTCATTACAACACCCTCCTCAGTCAAAAAGCTGAGCCCAGCGGGTCCCGGTCCTGGACCACCAGGAGTGCCACTGCTCATATGAGGGTTACAGTCATGTAATGAGGGCGGTTCTAGCAGAGTGAGCACAGCCCTGTCCTCACCCTCACACCCCCACCCAAACACTCATCTGTTCACAGAGGCCCGCACAATAAGATGAGCAGCAGCAGCAGCAAAGAGCAACAGCAAAGAGTTTTTGTCACATCAGTGAAAATAGTTTGTGAAAGAATAAACAGTCACTTTACTGCTCGGAGAGAAAACTACTTCCTGTCCAGAAATATAGGTCTATAGGTTTTGTTTTTTTTACAGTTTTAAGACCTAAATGTGCAGGTGGTATACATAATGTTTTTAACAATATTAATACATTTGTCTTTCCTTTTTAAATCAGTGATTTAGAGTATTGTTACTGTTGAAAATCACTTGGTTTAGAATGATGAAAAGAAACTAACAAATATAAAAGTTATTTTTAGTTAAAGGAATATAAAATAATGATATTCATGTTTCTACTAGTTTATAGTTCCACAGAAAGAGTACCGTACTTTATATTGACATCAGGAGCAGGTTCTCTCTGCAGAAGACAGGGACAAACTAAACACCTTTCAGTGATGATTGGAGGTTTAAAGATGATAAACACACACAAACACACACACACAAACACACACACATACACACACGGGTCACACTGAGGTCAGGTGAAGTTTGCTGTGAATTCCAAACCAGTTTCCATCGTCATTCAACTCTCACACAAACTCCTCTTCCCTTCACAGCACATGAACATGCTCCACACTCTAGCTCCCCCTGCTGGTCTATAACAGTCTAACAGATCTCAACAGGTTCTTCCAGCCACTCGCTCCAACGAAAATGCCCCCATTTGGACTCTTTACTTTCATCTATGGCGTAAACAAGATATTTTACTGTTTATCCTCAGTGTAAGTTAACGCTGGAGCTATCTGCCCCTTAAAGGGGCTGAGTGAAGAATTTAGGTGAAATTATTTTCATTTCTATATCCCAGAACTGTAGAATAAAAAAGCTATTCGAACAATTATATGAGTGTAAAGTGCAATTCTATTTATGTTTGGAAGAGAGAGGTGAGCTGGGGGGTATGCAAGCTGCAGCAAGCAACTCAACCACTAGATGTCTATCAATCTTACACACTGCAACTTTAACATCTTTGCCAAACTATTCCATGACTTTAAACATACGTTTTAAATGATCAAACCAGATCTTTCTTCATAAGTGTTGACGCCAGCATTTTCCTGTTGCGGGAGCGGTGCCATGTCAGCTGTGGGTTAAAGGAGATTTGGTTCCGTTTAATGAGGAGCTTTTCCCCTTCACCCCACCATTTGACCTTCCACTTCCAGCGGAATTGATGACCGCCGGCTTTGATCTCTACCCCCTCTCAAAAAAATGCAGGGGACAACACCAGGCGGCCCAGTCGCCATGGAAACCTCTTCATTACTTAGCTGAAGAGGCAACAGCTCAATGTTCTCCTTCCCCACCTGCTCACTAATGACATTTCACTCTGTGTAGCATCTTTGTTGCTCTCTCCATTGACACAAAGCAGTGACTCCTAATTTGTGTTAGTATATTGTTTGTGCACACAGAGGGGGAGGTGGCGGCGGCGGCGGCGGCGGCTGTGTGGTGGAGAGAAAGTTTTGTCCGGTGGGTCGATGAAGGGCTAATGACTCGTCCTGTGAGGAAGCAACAACCCTACGTTAAACACCAGTCAGCCAATAGTAAAGTATTGTTATTTCTACAAACAGGATTATTTGGGGTAATATGTAACATGTAGTATTTTTGTGAGTGATTCCAGTAAACCAATAAATAATTTTAAAATAATATATTTTTTTTCCACGTAAAGCCTCGCCCACAACAATCTCTGATTGGCTACACATCACAGGTGTAATAGCCAATCAATGCAGTAAACTTGTAAACCTTAGGGGCCTGTCTTCATAGTTTCACTGACCAGCGTTTTGGGTAAAGCTAATTTCATTTCATTTCATTTCATTTCATTTAATAATGTTGTATCAAGTTTCATGTTTTGAACAACAACGTTTAAATGAACAAAACTGAGTTCATTTGACTGATTGTGGCAGGAAACACTTTGGGATGTTCAAATCTTTCCCATCGCCCTGTGACCACTGACTGAACCCAAACAAGACATTGACTTATTCTTCGCTTCCAGTCTTTGAGACTCTGCAGCAGTGAAGCCACAGCGCCACCTGCTGGAGACTAAACCGCATCGCACGTGGAACATTTTCACAAAAACACCCTGTGTCTCACAATGTTGTGGTGGTGATGACCAGGCTACCACGTAGGACAGTTCACTGCGCCACAAACGTTCACAAAGTAAAAGCAGTAAATATATATATGTGAAGTCAGTCACGTGACAGTGGAACAGATGAAATGACGTATGGTACAAAATGTGCATGGTTTCAGGTGGATGAGGAAAAGCTGTTTCTGCTTCCTGTTGAGGAAAGTCATGATGGTAAGTCACTGTAAAACTTTATAATATTTTGTTTTGGATGCTGAGACAGAAATGATTACATTGTTGTTATTATGATAGGAGGGCTAAGGTGGGGTGGTGGGTGCTCAGCTGCAACGTGCAGCATCACTACTACTACTACTACTACTACTACTACTACTACTACTACTACTACTACTACTATAAACGATAATAATAAAAATAAGAAGAATGTGGTAGACGTTGGAACGACATGATAATAACAGTTACCTGTCTGCCTGTGGATGGGGACCAGCCTTCAGACTCTGTTCCTTCAGTTACATCCACAGGGGAACACACGGAACCGCTGCTCACGGCACCACGACGTGAACGTGTTGTTTACCCGTCGTTGTTTACACTCGGCTCAACAACAGCAACAACAACAACAACAACAGCGACACCGCTCGACGATACGACTTTTCTCTCGTCCACTCACCCTGTTTTTCAGTCAACAGCCGGGGCAGTGAGTTTTTAGCGGGCAGAGAGAGCTGTCACTTTGCGGCAGCTTCCGGCTGCTAAATAATTCATTACGAATACAGGCGGGAAACGAGGCTGGGGTCACGTGACGCAGGACTTCCGCTTTCGGATACAGTTTTTTTATTTTTTAAGTAACAAACTACAGTAAGAGAATATTTCCGTTTTCAATATTTTTAATTGATTATCAAATAAAAATATAGATGTCAAAAATATGAAGAATTATTTTTTATCTTACTTACAAAACCTCCTATTTTACATAACAAACCCTAAGTAAAAGATGTCCCTATCAGATGATGATTCCAGACCTGATTCCACGGTAATAAACAGAACAATTAATGTGCACTACACTTGTGACATAGAAATGTGAATGTCACCTTGCTAGTTGGACCTTTATTGGGCTAAATTGTGTGATTTAACAAGAGCTGTGATTCAATTTGATTGTTTAATTTTTTTTTTTTAAATACAACAACAACCCAAAATTAAGATATGACTCAACGCAGGAGAGATTGAATAGCTTGTTGTTGTGCTGCATGTGGTTTGTATTGTGTGAGGTCATCAGTTGTGCAGGAGTGTGTTCAGATAGAGCACCTCTGTGTTTTTACTGGGTGGAGACTGAGGTCCTAAAAAAAACAAGTCACAGACAGACAGACACACTGACAGACAGACAGGCAGACAGACAGGCTATACAGCTACACAGCTACACACAGGTCAAGCAAGACACACACTTTATCCCTGCAGCTCCACACACACACACACACACACACACACACACTCATCTCATCAACAACTGTTTACAGCTAGGTAAGTGCTGCTTGTTGTGCAGTTTGTGTGAAGAGTTTGAAGTTTGTGTGTCATTCGTGGAAACGTGTGTTGATAAGAACCGAGCTGTGTTATCTGCCTGCAACACTTTAACACAAACTACAAACACACAAACATGGAGGGTGTGCTGTAGTACAACAACGCTACGAGGACGAGGACGTCTCCTGCTAAGTGAGTTTTTTTGCGTAGACATGTCGGTTCCGTGCGAAGTGTAGCCAACAACTACTAAACCAGTACGTAGGAAACTGTCATCATCATCACCACCATTGTTTTCTGGTCTCCTTAAAGTTACACTTCTTTGACCTCGGCAACTTTTTTTCGTTAGCATTGTTAGCTTCAACTAACGTAAACAAACGGCTGTATGCTAGCTACCTAGTCAGCTAGCTGAAGGCCTCCAGCTAACTAACTTCTGTTTTATACCGACGTTAATGACTTGTGTTTGGTGAAAATGGAACTGTGGTTTGAAAACAGGAAAAAAAAATTCCTCATCATTGGTAAAAGCTTTTTTTTTTGTGTCTCCCAGCATCAGTTGTGTGAAGTTGTGTGTGAGTGTGTTTGTGTGTTAACCAGCTGTGCAGCTCTGTGACACACAACAGGTCTGCCTTGTTTTTGGGATCAGCAGCAACACCCAAAGCAAGCTCCTGTAACTCTGTAACTCTGCTACAGCAACGTTACATCAGGTTATAAACTTACTGTAAACACACCACAGTGACACATGCCCAAGGTCTAACCAACAGTAAGGTCTCACAGCTGAACGTAAAGCTCCATCCTGTACGATTTGGGTGAAATCCTGATCATTTCTTTTGGCAAAACTCGAGTGAAGAATTGTCCAATATATGTTTTTGAGTGTATATGGATTTTAATGGAACGCATTGTTTTCATTACTCTTGAATGAGCCCTTTTTAAATGTACATGAAGAGTGGAATCTCTATACATAGAGGCCGCCATTTTGCACCACCATGTTGTTGTTGTTTTTTACAATTGCCAAAAACAACTTTCCAAGTGTTATTCATTGCTCAAGTAAAGCTTTATGGCCGAGAACGATTAGAAATTCAATCTAAAAGGTCGGTATTCAAGTCAACTCCATCCATCCTGGCAGGCTGTGGTGTTGTGCTATGGCGTTGGAGTCTGTTATTTACTCGTTACATTCAGACAGGTCACGGTAAATATTCAGTCCAAGCAAAAGGCGGAACACAGGACATCAAACACACTTTTGTCAACAAGAGACTTTAAAACTCTTGCATATAAACAGTGAGGGAGCTGTTGGGTTCAGACTGGCCTCTGTCACAGCCCTTCCTGACATGGCGTTGTTGTAGTTTGTGGTGGTCTATTAAAACATTGGGTTTGCAATGAACTAATCATTAACAAATTACAGTCCAATCAGTCATGACAATCAAAAGCAGTCCGGTACGGGTCAGGTTCTGGTTCGACTGTCTTCTTGGGACAATCGGTGATCGGCTGGTAAAAAAAAAAAAGCCCCACAAATTGGCCTAGATTATATTCATCATACAGTCTTCTATAGGTGATTACACCCATTTAAACACCAGCAGAATCATGTTAAAGTCTATTTCTGTATGTGGAAATGTATATAATTTCAATTCAACCCCACACACTGCACCTTTGATGGGTTCTTTCTCGATGCATAACTACACACTGCCACCAAGTGTCGTGCTAATCCTTCCAGTTGTTTCTTCATAATCCCACATGCAAACAAAGACAGAGGAGATCCTCCCTGGCAGAGGTTACAAGGTTGGGCGGTTCTGACTATTAATGTTTGACTTTATTGAGGCTGTTAACAGTTGTTTGGAATGGATGTGGATTAACAGTAAAAATACAACATGTTTCCTGTGTAGATTTAGAATCTTTTGTTCACTGTGTCACTCGTTCTTTCTACTCAGCAAGATGAGTCAGGCGGAGCAGGCACCCGAGGATATGCCTGCATACCTCAACACTGAGCCAGAAACTTCAGGTTGGTCTGGTAGCACACGTGTATTTGTGAGTGTAAAATATGAATCAGTTTCTGTTCATAATTCACATTCTATCATGACCTTGTTGTTATTATCATTATTATTATTATTATTATTATTATTATCATGACATTTCTAATCATGTTTATTTGAACACTAGTGTTGTATTTATAGTGTTCCATATATACTTTTAGTGTTATGTATCCATTCTTGATGGAGCAAATGTGACACAGCTGAATTTCCCCTTTCTTTCTTTTTTTTTTTGTTTTTTTTTTAATTCACCCCTAATTGATAAAGTATTGAAACTCTGAAAAGAAGGGAAAGGAGCCACCCGGCGGTGACACGATGAATATTAAACTGCCTCCTTTGTCCTTTTTAACTCAGATCCCAACAAGGACCACCCAGCGACACAGCCGGGCATGTTTGGCAGGTTGGCGGGGGGCTTGTACGGCGCCACAAGGGGAGCCATTGGAGCCACGGTGGGTGGCGTGGCCTGGATAGGAGGAAAGAGTCTGGACATCACCAAGAGCGCCGTCGGCACTGTGGCCGCCGTGCCTGCCATGGGCGTGGGGCTGGTCAAAGGCGGAGTGTGTGCCGTGGCTGGAGGAGTGACTTCTGTGGGCTCTGCGGTGGCCAGCAGAGTTCCCATAGGAGGATGCAAAAAGAAAGACAAGTCCGACTGACGGTGAGAAGAGAATGAGGAGGAGTGTGAGATCACTCCCTCGTGTTGTTTGAGCTCTCTCCGCTTGGATTCATGAGCAATGAAAGACCAAAGAGGGACTGCAAAGGTTCCGTGTACATGTTGTGGTGAGGGGGTCTGTGCTTTGTTTCATTCCTGTAGTTTCTGCCGTTATTACGTCGCATGGACCCTCAAAGCAAGAACTTACAAAGACTCGTTGACTTTTGATCAAAGGAAAACACAGCAAACTATTCTCACCTGTGCCTGAAACTGTTCGGAGGAGTTTCAAATACATATTGTTTTTTAGAATTAGCCGCCAAGCCTTTCTCAGCAAACAAAAGTAAATTTGTAGAGGAACGGCTCAGCAGCTGGATACACTTAGATTTTACTCGCAGGACAATCAATGATCAGTGGGTGTCTAACAACAACTTGAGGTTTTTCAAATGGAAATATTTCAACTGACAATCAACAGTTCATAACATTTGTGCGCAGAGTGATGAAAGATGTTTTGTAGAAAGTTCCATAAATGCACCTCATTGCCTGAAAATCTCTCTGCTGGATCTCTGAGTGGCAGTCTCTCGAATTGATTCTGCCTCTCAGTGCTTATATTTTCAGCTGAGGTGGAGGCAACATGGAGCTTTGATACAGAATCTGATATATTATGGTGAAATGTGTCGCAATATGAAAACATCAGAATATTTCAATTTCCATGAACTTTATTTCCAGTTGAAGCAGAAATGAATTTGCTGGGTGTATCTGTTGAAACCAAGATCTTTGCTTCACATTTTACAGACAGATCTTTGTTGAACTGTGTTTTGTTTGAACCTGGGACCTGTTGATTTATGTCACTCTTACATTTAATTGCATCAATATGTGTCCTATGAATAAATGATCATATTGAGCGAATATGAACCTTGTTGACTTTACCAATGACGTGTGGGAAAAATGCCCTTCAAGCCCTGAAACTTTCAAAGATACCTTTTTTTTTTTTTTAAAGGTTTGCTGAGCAGTGACATTTTATTCAAACGCGCCATGTCACACATGTGCTAAGTGGTGCCCAAGGAGAAAACTGTATTTGATTGGAAAAAGATTATGTGGAGTTTATGTTTTATCACTGACATTTATACTGAATTATGCTGAGATCGCAATGGGACAGTGAGGTGATGTGGAATTGCTTTGCTTCAGGAAACATGCGTACAAGTGTTATTCATGTTGCCATTATTCAAAATGTACATTATAATACAGTCATTAAAAAAGTACACTAACCACAAAATAATGACAAAGTATTTATAGCATATCAATGTCATTGTGTTTAATACAAATTCCACCACAAGACTTCGGCATTTCAATTCATCGTCTCTGTGTTTTTGAGGTTGTTTGGCTTGACAGAGCCCTGTCAATGCCCCAAGACTTAATTGTTGTTGTTGTCACTCAATTGCTTTCAACCATGTTCAGAGGTCCAGCAGAAACCACAATCTTTGTCTCAGTCTTTGTCTCGGATACGGTGTCAGCTGATCTCCCTGCAAATGCACAATTACACAAACATGGTCAGATTTAAGCTGATAATGTAGTTGTTTTTTTCTTGTCACTGCAGTTATAAATAGATTCATCTCTTACTTCTTCTGAAGCATGCTGGCTCACAGGAGCGGCCTGCCCCAGCTGAGCACACGGCTGTGCTGCAGTGAATGTACACCTGAACAAAGGCAAGTTGTGTTAGCGCAGCACAATTAACTGTAGACTTGTAGTAGTTTGCCATGCGGGTGTATTCATTACCTGCTCCCTCACGGGTGTCATCGAGCCTCTGTCCACAAAGGTAAACATTTTGAAAATGAAACGTCTGTGATGACTTGGGAAGTTCAGACCAGAGGCCGGACCGACCGGAACCAGTGAGGACATGTAGTAATCATCTCTGTATGGACACCTGGGTCAACAGCAGATTACACATGAATGAAATGCGGTTTCCTTTTACCATAGATTTGAAACATCTTGCATAAACAAGACGGCGTGAAATTGGTGCCTCACTTACCCGTCAATCAGAATGTCCCACTGAGGCAGACTGTGAGGGTTGGGGCTTGTAGTTGTCCAGCAGTGACCAAGAGTCAGGGCAAGATTTGGATCTGTTTTGCCAACCATCAGCACCTCCACATACACTGGGTCTCTCAGCACCTTGGTGACGGGGTAGTCTGCCTCCGTGTAGAAAGAGGTGTAGGCTGCATCCACTATGAGAGCAGAGTAGGATGGATAAAACTGGCAGCCAATGTGATGAAACTGCACAAAAACAGCAAAGTCACCCGGGTGGCACCTGTGACTGACCTTCATTGCAGCCCTTTGTGACGCATTCTCCATTACCCAATCTCAGTTCCACCGAGATGGGTCCCAAAGCAGCAGCCGGTAGAGGAGGGTCTTGTAATGGGAACACTTCGATAACAATGGTCTCCACTGATGTGCCGGTGTACCTACACTGGAACAACAATCTGAGAGGAAAAAGGGGATTAAGTTGCGTTCTTTTAGACGATTTATATCAACAGAAAATTGCTGAAAAATGATCACCTACTCGAAGGAGCTGTCCCTGGTAATGACTCCTTTTTCTCCAAATTGTACCTCAAATGAGGTCACCATCCTGTTCTCATAGATAATAACACCAGGCTCCTCCTACAAAAGGCGGAATATCTCAGCGAAACGATGCACAGGACTTACTGTGTGTCGAGGAAATGAGTCTGACATAGAAATCAAGTCTTACCATGACACTGGAGCCACAGGTGGTGACAGGGAACTGGTAGATGACAAATGCTGAGTTATAGTCGGCATGACTGCATTGTTCTCCTTCACCGAGCATTGAAATAGTTTCAATGTTAAGGCTGGGCAGAGTGGCATCTCTGGCCACAACAACAATGAACTGGGCGTCCTTTGTGCACTGGACAGTCACTGGTGGCACAAAAACAAACACTGATGAGTCACTGAACGTTGTATGGGAAATTGTCCACATCATTTGCTACAGGTTTTTTACCCACCACTCTTGTATTGGCAATCCCAAATCTAGTAATACAGTATATGACAATGGTGGAGAAAAACAACCGTCTCAAAAACTCACCTGCCTTTCCATAGTAGCAGTGCTGGCCGTCAAAACAACAATGTATGGCTTCACATCCAGCAGCAGAGATATCCGAACCCCCACATGGGATTCTTACACTATGGTCCACCTCACAAGTGTCCTGGGGTGTCTGTTGCACCAGAGGGAGCTTTGGTCGGTGTTGTTGCTGTTGACCTTGTTGCTGTTGACCTTGTTGTTGTTGTTGTTGTTGTTGTTGTTGTGGGATAAACTCTGTGTTCTGAGAAGAATAATCGAAGCTCAGTTGATATTTGGAGTTCAGAGCTGGTCGGATGTTTGCATGATGAATTGACTGAGTAAAGCCTCCTTGTCCACCTGAGTTGGCATTTGTTGGCTGGTACTGCTGAGAGACTCCTGGATTTGTACCAGTATGGCCAGTTGTTGGTCGATAATTAGTAACGCCTCCTTGTCCACCTGAGGTGCCACTTGTTGAATGGTAATGCTGAGAGACTCCTGGATTTGTACCAGTGTGGCCAGTTGTTGGTTGTTTGAAATTAGTAAAGCCTCCTTGTCCACCTGA
>JAFBJT010005913.1:0-5000 GCA_016785325.1 Chascanopsetta lugubris
CACGGTGTAATAACTGTCATTGTCCACAGGGGACCACGGTGTGGTAACTGTTATTGTCCACAGGGGACCACGGTGTAGTAACTGTCATTGTCCACAGGGGACCACGGTGTATCCTCTGCTGGCGTCCGTCCTGTACGATGAGAGCGAGTGGGAGGAGCCATACTCCTTCCATCCCGCCCACTTCCTGAACAAAGACGGGAAGTTCGTGAAGCGAGACGCCTTCATGCCTTTCTCTGCAGGTTCGTAAGCACCGAGCTTTCCCCGCGAAAGACGACGCAGGCGTTTTCTTGTGGGACAGAGAAGCTGCCTTTGGAGCCAAAGGTGGTCGGTTCGAATCCCGCTTGAAAAAGGCTGCTGTGGCACCGGCCACTGCACTGATACCCCAACGGTCCAATGTCCTCTGGTAGAAATACGGCTGATATAACATAAGATGACATGACATGACAAGACATGACATGACATTAGATGATGTGACACGTCATGACATAAAATTACAGATGGTTAGATGACATGACATGACATGAAATTACATGACATGACAAGATATGAGATGACATACAATTACCTAAGGTTAGGTGACATGACATGACGTGAGCTGACATGACAGTGCTCTGCCTCTGTGCGCCGCAGGTCGCAGGGTTTGTCCGGGAGAGAGTTTGGCTCGGATGGAGCTCTTCCTCTTCCTCACCTCGCTCCTCCAGAAGTTCCGCTTCTCTCCTCCACCTGGAGTCTCAGAGGAGGAGCTGGACCTGACGCCATGTGTGGGACTCAGCCTCACCCCCCCTCCTCACACACTGTGTGCTGTTCCCTGCATGTGAGGGGGGGGGCTTTCAAATGAAGTCCTGAGGGTTGTTGTTTTTTTATCACCTGCACCAAAGGTGTGGCCATGATCGTTACTGTCAATGATCGCGCCGCCTCACCGGCGGAACATGAATACAACATTCTACCTTTTGAGCCACGATTGGCCGGCAGGCCTCCTTTCATGTATTTATTTATCTATATATCTTTATTCAAACTTAAATAACTGAACAAAAACAAACAACAGCCTAACATAAAAGGCTGCAAGGTCAAATTCTAGTTGTAACTCATCTCATTCCGTTGTACAGAAAATAACATTTATTTGAGAACAGACTAAATAACTATCAAATAAAAAAACTGTACAATATACTGTACATTATTTTATATTTTATTCTATATTGAAAGTGGCAATCATTTGTATATCATTCAGTATATATCAAAATATATATTTCAGTACATACACATTTCTAATATGAAGATGTTTTAACTTCTAGGATTATGTTAATATTCCATCATAGGGTAAAACACTGCAATCTTGCAGTTGGATTTTTTTTTTTTTAAATCAATGAATATCTTGGATTTACATACGAGGAAAAACTGTTTCTGTTCCGTAAAGATTCAGCACAAAGGTGAGCAGCTCATTAACACCTTACTCGTTTTAAAGTTTTTATACTTGGAGATGAAGAGTAATCAGATTAAACATAGTGCGTGTTTACTCACTCCTTCAGAGCGGAGCTGTGGAGGGGGAGGGGCTTATTACAGGACAGAGTCCACCCACCCACCTCAGCACACCACCTCTGAGCTCCCGAGTGGAAGTAAACACAGAATATGAAAGGGGGAGGAGCCTCATCTCCGAGACAGTGTTGCGCCACGGTTCATCTGGGAGGGTCCAGCTGGCTCCTGATGGCGGAGTAAGTCACATGCTCCGCCTCTTCAGTCTGCGTCACACAAACAAGAGGTTCAGCTCAGATCTGGAGAAGGAGCTGCACTGTTTTATACAAGCTAGAAAAAAAAGAGCCCAAATGTGCTTTTATTTTGAAATGCCTCCGTTTCCTGTGTGTGTGATTCTGTGATAGGAGGACGCACACACAGCGGCGTCCGGTCGCCTCCGTTCACACCGCCTCCCCATCGTTTCCTTTCGCCTTCAAAATAAAAGTCCCACTTTGGCGAACCACCCCCCGTTCGTTTCCAGTCCAATTTTATTTTGAAATGAGTGTTTTTCTGTATTTCTGAGCATAAAGGGAACTGTTTGTATTTAATCAAATGAGTTGGTAACAGTTTCATTTTAATAAAGGTGCAGTGTGTAAGATTTCAGAAATTTTACTTTGTATTTTTTGTTTCCATTCCCCTTAAATGAGCTGTTTAATGTTTATTTACATGAGGAGTGGCTCCTCTCTACGGGGGCGGCCATGTTGTTACAGCAGTAAAAGTGGACGAACTGAACATCTTTAGAGTTTTAACAACAACTGAAGTTGTTGGAGCACAGGTTCCTCATGTTCAGAAGAGTGAGCTGATGATACAACACTTCACCTCTAGAGGTCACCACATCTAACACACTGCACCTTTAATGCACAAAGAAAAGACATTTGTTGCCACGGACCATCGACTGCAGCAAATAGATAACTGACCATGACCTGACTCACCTGTTTCTCAGGTGAGGCCCTCGGCTCGTCTCTGGTTCTGTGGTTGACTGTGGCGTAGGTCACAGTTGGCTCCGCCTCCTCCTGACAACACACTTTCCTGTCGTTCTCTAAATCATCTGTACAAACATGTTCAGCACTTTGAGAGCTAACCGCTCTCACGGGAGGGACAACCCCTTTTTCACCAGCTGGAAGAAAAGATCAAACACTGTTGGTGACACCTGGTGGTGAAGGTGGGTTCTGCAGCTGCCTCCCCTCACCCTTCCCCTCAAAGTTGGATTTCCAATGTTGCCGACACGAATGGATTTCTGTGATTTCAGGTTATAATTTAAACCTAATTTGAGACATGAAGGTGCAGTGTGTGAGATGCGGTGACCTCTGGAGGTGAAGTGTTGTATCATCACCTCACCCTCACTCTCCACTTCAGTTGTTGTTCAAACTCTACAGATGTTTAGAACGTCCACTTTTACTGCTGTAAAAACATGGCCGCCCCCGTAGAGAGGAGCCACTCCTCGTGTAAATAAACATTAAAGAGCTCATTTCAGGGTCATGAGGAAAATATTTCAAATTTTTATGTGATTATAAATTCATGAAAATGTCAGTATGTTATTGTTTTGTCTTTTTTTTGAGAAGTGACAAAAAGGACCCACTCCTCCTGTAAATATATTTCAATTAGCTCAGTGTAAGATTTCCATCAATTTTGTCACTTCTAAAAATATTACTAAACAATTACATACTGAGATTTTCATGAATTTATAATCACCTCAATGTTTTATTTTCTCCATTAACCCTTAAATGAGCCCATTAGTGTTTATTTACATGAGGAGTGGCTCCTCTCTACGGGGGCGGCCATGTTTTTTTACAGCAGTAGAAGTGGACGAACTAAACATCTGTAGAGTTTGAACAACAACTGAAGTGGAGCTCAGGTTCCTCATGTTCAGAAGAGTGAGGTGATGATACAACACTTCACCTCTAGAGGTCAGCACATCTCACACACTGCACCTTTAACCCTCAAACTGTGAGGACCAGCAAAAGGACCAGCCCTCGCTCCACAAAACTGTCCACATACTGCAGTGACATTTAGTCAAATATGGTCCCCACACAGACATATATACATGTGCACACACACACACACACACACACACACACACACACACACACACACTGACCGCCCCTAGTTGTTTTGTTTCTCTTCCTGTGTTTCTTCAGAACAGTGACGATGACGGCCGCAGATGCTCCGACTCCAACGGCCGCACCTGTGACGATGGTGGCGATGGTGACTGTGGGCGGAGCAGTGGGCGGAGCAGTGGGCGGATCTGTGGGCGGATCTGTGGGCGGAGCAGTGGGCGGATCAGTGGGCGGAGCAGACAAAGCAGAACAATCTGTGTATTCATCGATGATTGAAACGCTGAGTCATCATATAAAACGGTGACCTGCTGCGACGTCAGCTCGTATCTGAATGATGCCGTCCCTATCGACCAGCTCACAGGTGTATTTCCAGTCTCCGCCCCCGTCCACTGTCAGATAGGAGAAACACCCGTCCTCTGAGTTCTTGCTCTGGTCGCCTGTGCTGAGCGTCTCACTTCCATTCACCCAGCGGAGTTTCCTGTCGTTGCAGGGAGTGAAGTGTCTGAACAGGAAACACGCCAGACGGACTTTCTCTGGATCAGTGTCAAGAGGAGTCGACGAGGCTGCGGAGAAAACACGAGAGGAGTGGGAGGAGTGGGAGGAGTGGGAGGAGTGGGAGGAGCTAAATGTGTTTTTTGACGAATATCGCAAGACTCACAAAAGTCAGCAAACATTGTTATTGGCTAAACATCGTATCAGGTAAACATCGGTATTTACAGGTGACTGTGGACTGGGGCAGACTGAGCACTGTGAAGGCTCCTGACTCACCCTACTGGTAAAAAAGTGGTATTACAGATTCTTCACTTCAGATGATGTAATCTGAGTTTTCAAAGGAAAGAGACTCACCGGTCAAGATGTTCAGTGTCATGCTCAAGTCCGTATCAGCATCCTGGCCGTTCCGGCAGGTGTAGCGACCTGCATCCTCCTCACGGACGTTAGCGATGAGCAGAGAGCAGTTGCTGTCCAGACTCAGCCTCTCGGCCCGGTCTGACTCCGTCTGCACCTGTCTGTCTGACACCAGAACATCTGTTGTCGAATCCTGATTGGTGTCATAGAACCAAATGACTGAGGAGCAGCCTCCGTGAGATGGTTCACATGTCAGAACAACATCTAGTCCACGTCTGTGGTAGACGTCATCTCTACTGAGGCCGGCTGTAGAGACAAGAGCACACAAGTCATCCATCCATCCATCCATCCATCCATCCATCCATCCATCCATCCATCCGCTTCCTCAGTCTGTCCTGAGGTGTCTCCTCTGAGCTGGATGTTCCAGGAACACCTCCACAGCTAGGAGGCGCTGTGGAGGCGACCCAACCAGATGCCCGAACCACCGAGACCAGGAGCAGCGGCGGCTCGACTCCTGAAGTGACCTAGTGTTCTGGAGGACTTGTACCCTGACCCCTGACCCGACTTCCTGACCCGACTTCCTGACCC
>JAFBJT010005913.1:10000-19401 GCA_016785325.1 Chascanopsetta lugubris
CCACAGGATGTCACCAAACCCCACGCACTGCGCCTTTAATCACGGGGGGCCGAGACTCACTGGTGAAAACATTGAGAACCACTGGTGTGGATTGGAGATGTCTCTGCTCTCCCAGGAAGCAGACGTATCGACCAGCGTCCTGGGCTGCGACGCCGCTGATGAGCAGAGCGCAGGAGGCGGAGTCTAATCGGATCCTGTGCGAACGAGGCCCCTCAAGGACGAATCCTCCGCTCACCACGGTTCTCATCTCGTGATCGATCACGCTGACCCTCCAGACCACTGAGGAACACGGGGCGGGAGGGGTCACCAGGTCACAGGGCAGGACGGCCCGGTCTCCAGCGCAGTGGAACAGCTCCTCCGCCTGTGCGTCGACTGAAGGCCACAAAACAAAGGTCAGGGTGCAGGTGCGAATGTTGCTCGTCGTTTTAGATCAGGGAGTGTCCAAACTGCAGCGTCCTGCTCCGTGAATTATCCGCCAGGTTCAACCCTCAGGACTCACTCGAATTCACTGGCCTCTTGAATCATCGCTTACGAAAAAAACGCTTTAGAAACAGATTCAGACGAATTCTTTGTTTTCTTTCAGAAATGTCTTAAACAACTTCCGCCCCGTTCTAAACCACCGAACATTCAGTCATTCGGAGATTTGAACCCTTTAAATGTTTAATCACTTACTGTCGCAGTCGGATTTTATGGGGGAAAAATGACCCCAAAAAAATATAAAAAGTTATTTTCCATAAAACGAATGTGTCTGGGGGATTGATTTTGTATCAGTCATCTCAAAGTTTACCCCAAATATCGACTTTATGGCATTTAGAGTTATTGTGTAGCATTGAATAAAAAATGTAACCCCCGCTTCATCACGAGTCGACAACAATGTCCCTCTGACGCCATTTGAAAAACAATGAAACGGTGAAATTCTTCAAAACGTCAACAAAGACAAAAAGCAGACGTGAAGAGTGGTTACCTTCAAACGGAGGCAGAAGAACCAGGATGAGCAGAAGAAACGGAGCCATTTCCTGTGTGATGTTCACCGCTCACCGCCGAGTGTCTGTGATGACACTTCCTCCCACTGGTTGTGGGTATTAAAGGGCCTGACATCATCGGGGGGGGGGGGGGGGGGGGGGGAGGACCCTCACAGGGGGGGGGGGGGGGGGGGGGGGTATCGATGACCCATCAACCTCCAGGGCAGACAGACGAGTCCAATAGAGAAGTGGAAAAACCTGCAGTTCACAGTTTGGCCACTTGAGGCACAATCCCCACAGACTCCCATGTTAAAACAACCAACTTCAGAGGCGAATGTTTACAGTCTGGTACAAACTACAGTTTTGGTCTCAGTCAGTCACATGTTTGTCTGTACGGGGGCGGGGCTTATTTCTATTCTATCCAGGTTTGGAATTGTGCATAAGTGAGGGGCGTGGCCTCTTGCATGACACCTCGGTTCTGTGGATGCTGTGTCAGCAGCATGGGCCCCACCCCCTGCTCTACCATGGACGCGCTGACTCTTTGACAGTTTTGGGTTGAACCAGGAAGTAGGAGGAGTTAGGCGCTGGCACCGCCCACTATGAGCCTCATAAGCCCTATGGGCGGGGGAACTTCCTGCCATCACATTTATACTCCTTCAAATTCCTCTGTTCAGGTTGTTTTAGCAGGTTGATGATATCTGTGTTACAGATGTTTGGTGTTTTAATCGCATTAATGCAAATTAAAGAATAGCCGTATGTGCGCTGCGGTTTTCCTGTTGCTTAGCAACACACGAGGAAGCCACAGTGTCACAATGTCTTGCTGCAACAACTGTCATGAAAATAACTCTCAACAAATGCACGAGTCATTGATAAAGATAAAAAAAAACAGTAGCAGGAAATGAAAGGTTGTGTTTGTGACGTCTTCTGTGACTTGGGACCAAAATGGAACTAGTTTGAAATAGAAAGCTGGAATTTAAAGGTGGAAAGAGGAACTTGGAGCTGGTTCTGTTTTATTCATGTGAATTATTTTATTTTTATAACTTTTGATTGTTATTTTCTATGATCATTATTGTCGCCATAATTATTATTGTTTTATCGTTATAATTTATTGTTACTATATGTCACTGACCCTCCACTAAATGTCGGAGATCATATAAACCTTGTGAACCTCAGACAGTGGACAGATGACAGTGGCTCGTCACTCAGTCTAGTGGTGAAAAAGTGGTATTACAGTTGTTCAAAATGAAAGAAAAAGAAAACATTGGAAATCCAACCCAAAATATTTAAATGTGCTAGAGGTTTGGTCGCAGCAGTAAAGTATTTTGTGCTACAGTTTTATTCTCAGGTTAATAAATAACCAAACTAGACAACAAAACAAATTAATTTTAGTGCAGAATCATCAATATCTTCAAAGAGTTGAAATTAAGAGACAGATCTTTTTGGACCAAAGCAGACGTGACAGACACAGAGATTAGATAGTTGGCGCTATTTTTAAAAAACAAGCAACGTGAGTTTGGGCCAAATAATAATAATGAAAATTAAAAAATGTTCAGCTGAAAGTGATGAATATTCTGGGATGTTTGAGAGTCTCAGAGATTCCAGGTAACAATGATTCAATCTGAACCTCTTGGAAATAAAAAAAAAACAGGAAGTGAGAGGAGGAGGAGGACGAGATGATGATGTCATTTCCTTCCTTATATATCAAAAAAAGCCTTTTTAAAACTTCTACATTCGGCAACGACAAAAGGAGGAATATAAATGTCAAAAAGACGAGAAATCCTGTCAGAAAACAAATACAAATATGATATTCTACTTCTACTGCTGCTGCTATTACAAATACTACTACGACTACTACTACTACATTATTGTGCATCATATTTCTTATTGATACTTCAACACCTGCATTTCCCGTCCTGCTTGTGTTTTCAGCTACCAAACCTCAGTTCAGATAAAAGGTGCAGTCTGTCAGATTTAGATGAAGGCGAAGCAGGTGCAACACACCGCGTCACCACTACATGTCACCAAATCCCACCCACTGAACCTTTCATCGTAAAACGAGTGAAGTCAGTTTTGATTAAAACATTTTTTTTTAAATCCAGTGAGGACAAGGCGTGAGAACTAAAAACAGCAGGTAAACACGGGCTTTTGACATTTCTCTACAAATCGAAAAATAAAGAAAATATTGTGTTTTATAAACGAAATTAAGTTTAAAAAAAAAATTATCCTACAACTATAAAAACAGATCCTTTCAGGCGTGCGTCCGCTCTGCTCTGCCTGCTGTGTTACTCCTCACCCACACGATGGCGCCATTTCCCGGCGCCAGCGACAGCAGCAGCCGCAGCATCAGACAGGAGTCGGCATAGAAACATTAGAGATTGTGCATCGTTGCGTGGTGAAGTTGTGCGTTCATTCTCTGCTTGTGCATCGGACTCTTTCACATTTCGTTTTACGAGACAAAAAAATAAAGGAATGAATAAAAAAACGCTGCAGCATCGAACTTGTGACATCGAGTGTGTCACCACAGCAGAGAGACTTTCCTCGCATGTCCAGATCGACTTGAACTATTTTGCTAAAGAAACATCCCTCTGTGGAGGAGGCTGTGTCGCCCCCCTCAGGCCATCCAGGGTATGAGTGACAGTGCAGCGGGGTCCGAGCGGGATTCAGGCTGGTGACCTTTGTTTCCAAAGGCGACCGCTGAGCCACTGATGTCTTCGCTGTCATTTTTTACACTTTGCAACGTCATTTCTTGGACCCTCCTTTGGGCCGGTTTTGGCCCACGGGCCGTGTGTTTGAACCCCCTGCTTTAAAGGTGCAGTGTGTAGGATTGTGGTCATTTTTGTCACCTCTAAAAATATCACAAAACAACGACATACTGACATTTTCATGAATTTCGAATCAACTAAGTGTTGTTTTTTCCCGTTACCTGTAAATGTATCATTATTGTTCATTTACATGAGGAGCGGCTCCTCTCTACGAGGGCGGCCATGTTTTTACAGTCGTAGAAGTGGACGTACGAAACAAAACGTTGTTCACTTTTAACAAGTGAAGTGGAGCACAGGTTCTCCTCCTGTTCAGAAGAGTGAGGGTGAGGTGATGACACAACAGTTCACCTCTAGAGGTCACCACATCTCACACACTGCACCTTTAAAGGATCTGAAGTACGACGTGATGATTTGGATTTGTATGTAAATGAATGAGGCAGCTGGACAAAGAAAAGAGGCGTCAGTGTGTAAATCGAGGTTCAGGTTGAATAAACGACATCATGGCGTCCTCGGTGCTTCTCGTGGTTTCAGCCCCGTGGAAACATTCAAGTCAAAACAGGAAGTGTTGGCGCGGCGCCGAGCGACGAGGCCGCGGGACGAGAAAGTCCAGACTTCCTCCGAGAAAGTCCAAACTTTCTCGGAGATCCTCAAAGCGCCACGTTGACAAACGACAACACGGATAAAGTGCAGGCGAACTTCTTCCGCTCGTTGTTACTCTGATGCCACATCCACAACAACAAACGTCTCCAAGCGGAGGTGCTACTTCCTGTGGGAGGGGAGGAGCATGGATGCCCCGCCCCCTCTCCCGACACTGGGGGTCGACTGTGCTTGATTCCACTCCGTCACCTTCAGGAAATGATGTTTGGTGATTTTAAAAACACATGAGTCAAGTTCACCTTCGGGTGCGGACGATGGCGCCGGCTAGTTTCCCCGGGTGGTGGGTGGCGGGGCGGCGGCGGAAAGGGGGGGCAGGGCGGCGCACCTTCGCCTGCCGAGTCCCTCTGAGACGTGGCGCCGTCACAGTGAGGTTTCATGTGAGAAGCTGAGGGACGTTTCCATGCCGACGCCGTTTGTTTTCTTCTCCGGCGTCGCCCAGTCGTCAGGACACTCGACGGGAACCTCGGAGAAAACAGATATAAGACACGATTCAAAAACTTTGGAATATGACGATAAATCCTCAACTCAGTCAAAGTTAGCAATTATAGAGACGTCACAAACGCAGCAGAAACAACAGCCAGGGTGCACACAACAACAACAACAACAACAACAACGATAACAACAACAACAACGATAACAACAACAACAACGATAACAACAACAACGATAACAACGATAACAACAACAACAACGATAACAACAACAACAACAAAGATAACAACAATGATAACAACAACAACAAAGGCCTTGTTCCGTAAAGACGACTGAAAAGGCTGTAGTACAGCCGCCAGGCCTGTAAGTGGCGCTGTGGCTCTGCCGCAGAAATACACCAAAAACAGAGAAGAGGACATGGAGCATGTGAAGCAAACTAGAGGAAGAGGAGGAAGAGGAGGGTGGGGTCTGATGAAGGGCACTTCAGCAGGAACAAAGACTGATTGAAGGCGCCCTTCAGAAATCACTGTGTTAATCAGGTGGAAAAGGTCGAATCTAAAAGACGGGGGGGCGGAGTTTAATGGCTGGACTGAGGAGCGAGGGAGGGCGATCAAATCCAACTGGAGAAGAAGCTCCAGGAATGTGTCACATGATAAGGTCACAGCAGGGGGGCGTTACTCTGTGGAGGCAGGGGTGGGAAACTATTCTACAAGGGGCGGGGCTTAGAGGGAATGATTCTACAAGGGGCACGGTAAATAGGGAATTGTTTTTCAAGGGGCGGGGCATATAGGGGATTTTTGTTGTTCAGTGTGTGTGTGTGTGTGTGTGTGTGTGTGTGTGTGAGGACTCACTGCTTGGAGGTTTTTACAGTCGGCTCCCATGTTGACATTGTGTCTTTTGAGTTCTGACTTGATCAAGGCTGAAACGAGCGAGAGGAGAAACATCACATTTTAAATATTTGGTTAGACGCACACACACGTACGCACACACACACACACACACACACACACACACACACACACACACAACAACAACATACCTGTGAGCAGTACTCCGAGGAGGATCCAAGCACAGAGGAAGAGGTTTCCAGCCAGCGGATTGAAATCTGTGATGAGTTTGCCCTGAATCAGAGTGAAGATAATCCCAAAAATCTGTATATAACACACACACACACACACACACACACACACACACACACACACACACACACACACACACACACACACACACACACACACACACACACACACACTTTCAGTTGAGGTGAAGTAGGAAGCAGAACAATCCTCTCATTATTTCCTTCAACTTTCACCATTTTTACATTTTCCGCCTATTTTCCCTCTTGGCTCAAAGTCGGGCCATCCCATAATAACTTCACCATAGTAACCAGCCCTCCCTCACCTGAGCGAAAGCGTTGAGGAGTCCTGAGGACGTTCCCTCGGACTCCGGGTACGTGATCTCCACGCCGAACTCGAAACCCAGAGGCAGGTAACCTGTCATGAAGAATCTGAAAAACAAAGCAGGGAAATAAATACCAGGCAAATCACAGCTTTTTAAAGATGAGGACCTCAAACTTTCATTAAAGGTGCAGTGAGTCAGATGTGGTGACCTCTAGAGGTGAAGTGTTGTATCATCAGCTCACTCTTCTGAACATGAGGAACCTGTGGTTCTTCACTTGTTAAAACTCTGAAAATGTTTAGTTCATCCACTTTTGCTGCTGCTGTGAGAAATTATTTTCCAAGGGGCGGGGCATGTGAGAAATTATTTTCTAAGGGGCGGGGCATGTGAGAAATTATTTTCTAAGGGGCGGGGCATGTGAGAAATTATTTTCTAAGGGGCGGGGCATGTTAATATACTGTAAACATGTGTTTACATCAGTTAATATACTGTAAACATGTGTTTACCTGAGTTAATATACTCTAAACATGTGTTTACATAAGTTAAAATACTGTAAACATGTGTTTACATGGAGTTAAAATACTGTAAACATGTGTTTACATGAGTTAGAATATGGTAAACATGTGTTTACATGAGTTAAAATACTGTAAACATGTGTTTACATGAGTTAATATACTGTAAACATGTGTTTACATGAGTTAATATACTGTAAACTTACATGAGTTAAAATACTGTAAACATGTGTTTACATGAGTTAATATACTGTAAACATGTGTTTACATGAGTTAATATACTGTAAACATGTGTTTACCTGAGTAAAAATACTGTAAACATGTGTTTACATGCAGTTAAAATACTGTAAACATGTGTTTACCTGAGTTAATATACTGTAAACATGTGTTTACATGAGTTAATATACTGTAAACATGTGTTTACATGAGTTAATATACTGTAAACATGTGTTTACATGCAGTTAAAATACTGTAAACATGTGTTTACATGGAGTTAAAATACTGTAAACATGTGTTTACATGAGTTAATATACTGTATACATGTGTTTACATGAGTTAATATACGGTAAACATGTGTTTACATGAGTTAATATACTGTAAACATGTGTTTACATGAGTTAATATATCAGTTAAAATACTGTAAACATGTGTTTACATGAGTTAATATATCAGTTAAAATACTGTAAACATGTGTTTACATGAGTTAATATACTGTAAACATGTGTTTACATGAGTTAATATACTGTAAACATGTGTTTACATGTAGTAAATATACTGTATACATGTGTTTACATGTAGTCAATATAGAGTAAACATGTGTTTACATGTAGTAAATATACAGTAAGCATGTGTTTACAAGTAGTCAATATAGAGTAAACATGTGTTTACACGTAGTAAATATAGAGTAAACATGTGTTTACACGTAGTAAATATAGAGTAAACATGTGTTTACACGTAGTAAATATACAGTAAACATGTGTTTACATGTAGTAAACATATAATAGTACTTGTCGGGTTTGAGGTCGCGGTGCACGATGCCATAGTTGTGTAAATACTCCAGAGCCAGGACGGTTTCAGCAAAGTACATCTGAGCCATTTCCACAGGAAGAGCTCCGATGTTCTTCAGCAGAGTGGCGCAGTCTCCTCCTGACACACACACACACACACACACACACACACACACACACACACACACACACACACACACACACACACGCACACAGAGCTTCCATCAGAAATGAGAGGTGTGATGGTTGATGATGTCACTTCCTGTTGAAGCAGTTGGAGGCGTGGTCTCCTCACCCTCCACGTACTCCATGACCATGCAGAGGTGCCGGCGTGTTTCGAAGGAGCAGAACATGGAGACCACGAACGGGTTCTCGGCGAAGGTCAGGATGTCTCTCTCGGTGAAGGCCTGCTGGATCTGGTTCCTCAGGATCAGGTTCTGCTTGTTGATCTTCTTCATGGCGAAACGCTGCCGGGTCTCCAGGTGGCGCACCAGGTACACGGCCCTGACACACACACACACACACACACTTAGAGGACATCTCACTGTTTGGATACAGGACCAGAGCTAAGCTCCACCCACCCGTACGCTCCGTTACTGATCAGCTTGATGGTCTGGAAGTCGTCTTCTCCCGGGGGCTTCACTGTTCTCATCTTCCCCTGAGGATCGATCACAAACAGATGATTGAACTCGCGTCTCTTAATGAAACTCTCTGAGATGCTGATGCAGAACGATGTCGTCCGCTGTGAAATCTGATCATCGCTCTCAGTCACTGAAACTCCTCTGCCAGGACTCAACGCTCCACCTTAAGTCCAGCCGCCCTCACTGCACTTCCTGTCCTCTCCTCCACTTCCTGTCCACTCAGCTCTTTTCCAGCCAGTTGGAGCAGAGCCTGCTGATGGAGGGGACGTCCTGATTTGAGCTCAGCATAAATAATCTGAATGACATCAAAGCTCAGAGTCCAGGACGTCAGCAGAGAGCAGGCAGATCAGACCTGATCCTGATCCAGGATCTGACCCTGATCCTGATCCAGGATCTGACCCTGATCCAGATCCAGATCCTGGAACAGGGTGGATCCACCAGTCTCACCTCAGTGGAGTCGTCTGTCTCAGGGGTCAGAGGTCCCTCGCTGTCATAGCTGTCCAGGTTTACCATCTCTGCACACACACACACACACACACACACACACACACACACACATTGAGATGATGAAGTCAAACGATAAACAGAATACTAATGACACGGAGTCCAGGTCCTGGCCTTCGATGGGGTCTCTGGTCAGTCCCAGCTGACTGATGATGTAACGAGGAATGTCGGTTTTCATCAGGTGACCTTCTTTGGCGTGATCCTCCGCCGCCTCCAGCAGGTGATAGAACTCCTCCGGGTTAAACTCCTGAAAACACCAGGAGTCAGACCTGTGATGTCATCAATGATGTCATCTATCCCAGTCTTCCCCTTAAATAATGATCTGTGTGTGTGTGTGTGTGTGTGTGTGTTTTCTTACCAAACACTCCAGAAGCCGTGCAGGTCGTGAGATGATGATGAGGAGCTTCTTCACCAACTCTGTGACGAAGGCCACCTCACTGCTCTCTGAACGCTCGAAGGCCTGAGAGAGAGAGAGAGAGAGAGAGAGAGAGAGAGAGAGAGAGACAGAGAGAGACAGAGAGAGAGA
>JAFBJT010005913.1:19609-30019 GCA_016785325.1 Chascanopsetta lugubris
GACAGGGGGCGGGCCTGTCGGGGGGGGGGCGGGGGGGGGGGGGGGAACCGGGGGGGTGTTTACGTTTGTCAGGATCAAACTAAGACGCCTCTCACATGCAGCTTTAAAGAGAGTTATCCTCCGGTAACCTCCCTCATGGCTGCATGTAACAAATATTAGCAAGCTGTGTTTACAATTTGTTTATACTCTTTCTGATAAAGCAGCTGTAAATAGACATTGAATGCATTTACATATCTGATATAAAGTATCTCAGTATCGGACAACGATCTTAGCATAATACTTATACTTACAATAAGCAATAAGCATTGTGTAGGATTTTGTGACAACAAGTTGCATGTTGTAGATAAATCATATGATTTCATATTAATTACCCATTATCATGTAAACATATAGGGCTCATTTTAAGGTAACAAGTCTATAAATTGTACACGCAAAAACAATATTTTTCTTTTTGTATTATATATTTTAGTATACTTTATATATATTTTTTATATATTTTATTATAAATCGTTTTCTAAACAACTACAAATATTTTTGCCAAAATCTTAACTACTAGACCATTACAACATGTATATTCCAGTTATTTCGATTATGTTGGCATTTAAACACCATTGCATAATCAAGTCATTTTGATTGTTGCCAATTGCTTGACTGCTTGATATGACCTTGGTTCAATTGTACACAAGTAGTGATACATGTTGACATGAGATGATGCTTTGTAATGTGAATGGGGCTATGAATAACACATATCACTATATGTCTCCCAGTGTCAATATCTGGAAAACTGCTGTTGATATTATATTGGAACGATCCCATAAGAAATCTCTTGTGTTGGTGCAGACTCAAATGTTAAAAAGCTAACTGGCCATTTTTTTAAGTACGTGCACTAAAAGCAAGGATTTACTAATAACAGTGTCAAAGAGCAAAAAGATGTTCCTCCATCTTCTGTGTTTTTAATTGTCTCAAAAACCAATTTGCGACCCTGGCCCAGTGGTTTTGCTTTGACGCTAAACTTCTGAGTGACGTCTGGCCTCTCGGATGATAAACTGCTTGAGCCGCAGGCGACGACACCGACGTCTCACCGGCCGCCGCCTCTCCCCAGTCCACCTCAACAGGACACCGTCGCTCACCTGTCACCCCCTCTTACCTCTGCCTGTCAGCTGTGCCACCACGCCGTACGTCACTGTCACTCACTGATCAGCCACCATCTGTCAAGAATGCCCAGACAGTAGACAGTGGCAGAAAATAGTCCCGGCTGGAATTTGTCACGGGAAGTCCCGAAACAACATGTATAGGGTTCAACGGGGCTGAGGCCTTGGGGGCAGGTGGACACATGGCGGCTATTAAGGGTTATAGACTGTCAATAGTTGCCTAGCCCTGTTTGGCTCTGTGCAGAGTATCTTCAAATCGGATGACAGCGAGTGCAATGGACCATGTTATTATC
Source organism: Chascanopsetta lugubris (assembly GCA_016785325.1). Classification (NCBI taxonomy): domain Eukaryota; kingdom Metazoa; phylum Chordata; class Actinopteri; order Pleuronectiformes; family Bothidae; genus Chascanopsetta; species Chascanopsetta lugubris. Next base: position 21,054 of record JAFBJT010005913.1, read on the forward strand.
TGTCATGCACATGAGGCAATGATGGAACAAATGCCTTGAGGGAATACTTGCACATTATGCAAAACTATCAAACAGGTTGGCTCGATGGTCTTAAGGTCAATACATACCCAGCAAGAACTTTGTTCTTACTCCCATGTCTGCAAGAACAAGAACAAAGTTCTTACTGGCCAGGACATTTTATACTTCACAAGAAATTAGAGTGCAGAACAAATTTGAAAAAGAAACAAATTGATCAATCAAACAATAGCTGTCGGACACAAGAACAAGAACAAGTCCTGCCCTGATGATGTGTCAAGAACAAGCTGCAAGAAAATCCAAACCAGGGCTGCAAGAACACAATGAGATCATTTTTGTTCTTGCAGCCCTGGGAGCAGGAACAAAGTTCTCTGATCTTGCCGAGTATGCACTGACCTAAAGAAAGCAAGTTCGCAGTAGACCTCATTTGACAGGTATGATTAATCATCTGGTGTTCCAAAGAAAGTGCCAAGCCCCATTCAGAGGGACACTCCGTAAGGAGGTGCTGGTCCGGGCAGTGGGTGATAAAGATACTATAAAGGCGCAGGTGTAGAAGCAGAAAGGCCGACGGTGGGGCTGTGCCAAACGCTGGAGGAAGATTGACAGGCACACGCAGAGCAGGGCAGATCCTTTCTCCATTCCTTAGTCAGCAATTCCCAAAACCCTGTTGGACCCTTCATCAATTCATGTAATTAACAATGGCTACTTCCTGGTGGGGGAGGGCTCAGTCCATCTGAGGGGCATGAGAGGGGCCCGAAGCCTTTTGGAGCCATATGACATCCATAAGATCCTACACCACGTAAATCCATAGCCTAAAGGTGAGAGAGGTTGTCTGACTTGACCAGTGCATCACACCCTGGCTGCCCACCTTCCCTGACCCCCTTGACTTTAACGAAGAATAAGAAGCTTAATGCACATTTACATAGTTCAAACCCAGCTCCAGCAAACAAGCCAGCAAGCGCTGGCAACCACGCACCTCTAGAAGGGGGGTAAATCTCAAGGTCACATCCACCCGTCCAGTGAGTGACTCCAAACAAAGAGGGAAGTGAGGTCACAATCAACAAGTGCTTCCATTCACATACATGAAAGCGCAAAGGGAGAGCGGGCAGCGATTCAAGTCGGCAAGTTCAAACCCCCAGGCGGGGGAGGGCATTTTTCCATGTAAATGAACCCATTGACCAAAAAACCTGATGCTAGCATTTGAACTAGCATGTATACACAGTGGGTACCGAGGGGGGGAATCCTATACAATGATTGTGTTGAGGGTCAGGGGGCACAGATGCCATGTGTGCCAAGTATTGCCACATCAAAGGGAGTCACTTTGCCATCCCGGCTGCCCTCCATCAAGGAATCATGTGAAACGCCCGGGAACCAAGCGAGGAGGGAGTGGCCATGTTTAGATTGGATGTTTGCTGTCAAGCTGTGACTTTTCAATAAACTGTGGCTAATTCAGACAAAATATGACACCCCCGTCCCTCCAGACTCGCCGCCAACAACTGTGAGAAAGAGATACAGAGCAGCTTCCTTTTGCCTTCCCCGGGAGGGGGGGAGAGAGAGAGAGAGAGAGAGAGAGAGAGCAAGCGAGCGAGGGGAAGAATCTGCCCCTATCTGCAGCACACCCTCATGGTTGTGGCTATCTCTATTGAAGGACAGCGCAGGGATTCACATGCAAGCTCGGAGACAGTCATTAAAGGTCGGAGCAGTGCTGAGCTCCTACCTCGCAGGCTCTTAAAAGCCAGGACCAGGCTCAACACGCCACTCTGTGACTTTCAAACATTAATCACCCACTCAGCTGTTATCTATCTGCTGCAGTGGTATTCCAAACAGCGGAGGGAAAGCCACCCAGGTCGGAGGAGGAGGAGGAAGAGGACCTGTGCGATTTCTAGCCATGTCACTCAGTGAGGCCTGAAAAAGCTATCTAGATCCAGTGGGTCTCAACTGGTCTGGGTTCAGGACCCACTGTCACCCCTTAATGATGGGCAGAAACTCAAATCGAGAACACTTTTCAACATCTTGGATGAATTTAATGGAAAGATGGTGCAGTTTGAACCTAAGAATATCACACAGTTTAATGACCAGCAGGTGGCGACGCTCGAGAGGGAAATATTCCCTTTTACGCATACGAAAACAAACTTTACATTAGCATTACAGGGCATCATTGCCACCTACTGTTAGGGAGTTCGAATAGACGGCACAAAAAAAATCCTCTTCAAAGTAAAAGCACAGGATATTTTTTCCTGAACTGAAAATGGGTCCGCGACCCAAAGGCGCATCGCGACCCACCATTTGAGAATGACTGATCTAGATTACAGTCTTATCTGTCAAATCCAGTGGCTCACAGGTCAGAGCAGTTGCCGTTGGACACTGGTTCGAATCCATCTCGGACCCTGTAGCAGTGTCACTGTCCCTGACACTGATACCCCAAATGGCCCTATGTGTACTGGTAGAAATACCCCGTGCCCAGATTACTGGATTAGGGGTTGACGATGACATGACACGACATATAAAGTGATAGTTGTCAACAGCACATGAACACACACGGTGTACAAAGGCAGCTAAAGACAGGTATATGACCTTGTCATGACTGCTGAGGAAACATAGGATCACTGTCCTTTCAGCTAACACTCATCATTGTACTTCCACTTTGACACTTAATGACAGCAAATGTGCGAAAAGGTTGAAAATTCAAGCACGTCAGGAAAGACAAAACTCTTTAAATCTATCTGTGTGGAAACATACACCTTCCTCTCCTGTCAACACGTGCAGGGACTGTGCAAACTATGGAAACTCCTACTCCTGCATTTAGACTCAGTTGTTTTTGGCACCATTACGACACTCCAACGAGACATGATACACAGTATGAGGGAAAGGCTTATCTCATCAGATACACATTTTGTTTTCTAGAGCTGTGCTTGATAGAACACAGCTTGTTACATGTTCTTTATATCTAAGGTCAGACAGTTTCATTGGAGGTATAGCGAGGCAAAATCTTAGGTCTTGCAAAACACATTCGGACTCACACAGTCTCAAAACCTACAAATGTCCTCACAATCCCAAAACACATCAACGCCCAAAGTTCACCTGCACAGTTTGATTTAAGGGTCCTCTTCGGGACAAAATGAAGACCTCAAAATGACCAGACACTGGGATGACACTTCAAAGTCGGCCAATGAGAATTGTTGATCAGCGCCAGAGAGCCAATTTAAAAGCTCTTGAAATACCAAGGCAGTTCTCACCTTTTCTGTCCGGGTATGTTCAATAGCATCAAATGTTTAGTTTTAATGTGATAATCCAAATATGACGCCCCCTAAGTAGTCCAGGTCTCCTTAACTAGAGTGTTTAGATCCTTCCTGCTAGAAGCGATGGACCTTTTTCAAGTTTTGTTAGGCCACAGACCAAACAATTGAATTAGCTATGGTTAGCTAGCAGCTAACTAGTACCATGTTCGAGGTGAATCGAGCAATAGCCGTATGATTCTAAATAGTGTCCGTGATTAGGGTGTAATTCAAATGTGGACAGCATCAACGTGTGCTCCATATATTAGCATTTTCTGCTAATCAACTTTTAGGTCAAAAGCGAGAGGTGGAAACTGTGGTGCATGATCAAGGCACCTGGGTCAATGTGGGTTGCATTAGCATAATAATGCTAATCATATGTGACAGTGTTAGTCCAACTTTGAGGAAGACAATTTTGCATGATCTTAGTCAGGCTAACATGCTAACATGTAATTTAAAAGTCCAGATTTAGTCAGAGTAGCAAATGCAATTTTGATGCTACTAAATATAATTTTATGCAATTAAATGCAATGAATGGTTCTTCATAGTGGTCCATTGCACCTCCACACATGAGAAAGTCCTATCTGTATAAGACTACAAGACACAGAGCCACTAGGTTTCCATTGGAATTCAACCCTCATGTTGTGAGCGGTAAATTTCTGAGGAATTCTACAACCAGGAGCAGCATCTGTGAGAGTTTTGCAAGCTGAAGTGACACGCGCCAGGCCGATGTTTACACCCAACCTGCTAGTAGCTGCGTGCACGGCACTCCTTCCCTTAAAAAGACAAGATGAGGCTGTTAGTTTTGGCTCAGTGGGGCCTTCAAAGAGCCCATTTATCACTGCATCTGGAAGGGGGCCTATCTGATAGAGCTGAGGAGCCACAGCTTTGGGACACCTCAGATTCCCAATGCAACCTCCGCCTGATTCTTTTAATCCTCCCGCTCATTGTTTACTTGTGAGGCTTTGATGAGGCCCTACAGGTGTCACGTACAAATAAAGATTGCAAAGCGTCAAAATAAGACTAAAAATGACAATAAAAATGAACTTCCATTGCACATTTGTCCACTGGGGATCGCATACAACAACATCAAGCTTTGACTCCCCTGATCTAGATGTATCACAATAGGAACAAATAACAAGCAAAGGCCTGAACATCAGTGAATAACAATGAATATCCTTGGCGCGTCAGGAGTCAGGGGGTCATTCAGCAAGCTACACTCATGCACTTCTTGAGGGTGAGAGTATATTTAAGAGTACCTCAGAGTGGGGGTCTGAGAGACCCTCGAGATTTCTCATCCTCTGTTTGTCACACACGGACTGAGCACGTGAAAAGCCACGGCACATTAAAGGGGGTAGTGGCCAGGCCCATCAGGTCAGTCCGAGTCCTTTAAACCGCCGCTGCACACAATAGCTACCACCGGGCGACAATGGCCGGGTTCAGACAACAAGCAAATCGAGCGGCCTGTACATAAAAGATTTATTGCACGGCGCAAACAAAGGCCGCCCACGGAGCTCCCCCGCCACGACAACTCTCAAGGCCCCGAACTCCGCTCGGTCACCCCGCTTTCTCTTGAGGGCCTCTCTCCGCCACCCAAAGGCCTGCCCCATAAAAATTCAAATGAATTTGAGGGGGAACTTTCAAGCAGCCTGCCAAGCGGAACAACCTCTTCACTTCTTTTCTTCGCAACTAAAAGGTGATTATTCCTTCGCTCCGTGCATCAGGAACTTAATTAAGCCAAAAAGTTTTGAGTAAAACCCCGAAAATGCTCCAAGGCTCCAAGTGTTGTATCTGCTAAACACTGCAGAGTATGATTGGAGTGATGGGACACTTCAAATAGATGGTGACCAGCACTTTGCAGTTCACAGGGTGGCCACTGGAAGCTGTCAATGCCCCCAGACTCCTATGTTGAAATTTTTAACTTTAGAGGTGAATGAAACATGTTCAAAGCCTGGTACAAACTATGGTTTTGGTCTCAATCATTCACATGTGTAACCATGACAACTGTAAAGGGGCATGAACGTTTTTCAAACTTGCTTATTTCAATTCTATTGATGTCGCCCTTAGTTGTGCATCATTAAGGGGTGTGGCCTCTTGAGTGACACCGAGGCCGCCCTTCTGTGGATGCTGTGACAGCACTTAGGGGCCACCTCAGCTCTACCTGTGCTCGGCCTCTTTGCCCAAATTTGGATGAAGAGTTCGCAAGATGTCCCCTCCCCTTCAACCTCCCCCTTCCAAGCATGTCGAAGAACCTATGGTAACTTCAAGTTATAATTCAAACTCGAAAAGTGCTGAGTTGTCCATTTTGGGGTAAAATGGTGGTAACATCTGAAGCCCAAATATATAGATATTTGTGATATAGACTCTATAAATGATCCATTGCGGTGAACTCTGCTCGGTCACCCCACTTTCTCTTAAGGCTTTTCTCCGCCACCCAAAGGCCTGCGCCATAAAAATTCAAATGAATTTGAGGGGAACTTTCCAGCAGCCTGCCAAGCGGAACAACCTCTCCACTTCTTTTCATTGCAAGTAAAAGGTGATTATTCCTTCTCACAGTGCAGGAACTTAATTAAGCCGGCGAGTTTCTAGCAACAGCCCTTGATCAAAAATCCTTTGGGTATCCTTCAAGCCGCAGATCGTGACTGGGGATAATTTATGCAGAGTTTATTGCTGAGAAAGTGAGAGCTGGGAATCGGGGGTTAGTGGTGCAGACGGTGTAGTTATGGAGTCTGTTACCTGAGGCGGCGCAGGGTTCCGTGTTGTTCCGGGGATTGGAGATGTTCCTCTTCCTGTCATGCCGGTAGATGAGATGAGGTTTGTTGTGCTCTTCCACGTACTCTTCCTCCTCGCCAGCAGCATTTAAAAGAGGTTCCAGGAAATATTCACCGTGTTGCGTCGTAAAGGTTCCAATCTGCAGAAAACAAAGAGTGTGAGCGAGTGTGCAGGTTTTGGTTCAGGCCCAAAAAGAGTCATTTCGAAGAGGTCTAATTGCAGTCATTTTGTTTTTGCCCTTGGGCAACGCCAGCTCTGTCGTTCGACGTCTGCACATGAAAAGAACATGCTGACTCAGGAAAGGTCAGAGACAACCTGTCAGACATTGTTCAAACTGACGATTGAATCCTTTGATATATTTATCGAGCGTACAGGTGAGGCGTCGTAGACATTTTCTACTTCAAAGGAGCAGAGTGTACGATTTGGTGACATCTAGAGGTGAAATTGCATGTTGTATCCATCACCTCATCCTCACCCTTCTGAACATGCAGGAGAACCTATGGTCGACTTCAGTTGTCATTCAAACTCAAAAGACGTTTAGTATGTCCACTTTTACTACTGTAAAAACATGGCGCCCTCCACGGGCTCATTTAAGGTGTAATGGGAAAAAATAAAACATTTAGATGCTTATACGTTTTGATGAAAATGTCAGTTTGTCATTGTTTTGTAATGTTTTTAGAGGTGAAAAAAATATCACACACTGCACCTTTAACACAGTGATTATTCCTCCAGAGCATGACACTGGGAGGAGTGACATCATCACAGGCGCTGACAGAGGAATGCTAATATTGATCTGGCGGCTCAGTCACTCACAAAGCTTCTTAAAGCTCACTTGGCAATGAGGCACAATGGTGTTTGTATGGTAATTTCATGTGCTCACTTAGACAGGATATTGGACGCTGGAATGTTGTCTTTGTCACGGTGCTGTTCCATAACGCTAACCCTAAAAGTGACGGACAGACAGCCATGGAAAAAAATCGAAGAAGGCAAACATGTCCAAACTCCACCTTTCCTCTACTCAGCCTTCAAACAAGTGACGCATTAGTTGGCTGGCACATGTGTGTCACGATTCTTCAAAAGTGCTAAAGGCTTCGAGTGCTGCAGGTGCCACATCAGTGCAGAGTAATAGGCCTGATTAGAGTGATAGGACACTTCAAATTGCAATTCACAGGATGGCCACTTGAGGCTGTCTCCAACACCGAGTCAATCCCCATAGACTTCCATGTTAAACTGATCAACCTTAAAGGTGAATGAAACATGTGTAAAGCCTGGTACAAACTTTGTTTTTGGTTTCAATCAGTCACGTGTTACCGTGACAACTGTACGGGGGCGGGGACCTTTTCCAAACTTGCGTAATTTCTTTCTATTGAGGTTTGAAACTGTGCATAATTAAGGGGCGTGGCGTCTTGAGTGACACCTGGGTCGCCCTTCTGTGGATGCTGCAACAACACCATGGTGCCCACCCCCAGCTCTTCCAATGCTCCGCCTCTTTTGCCTGTTTTTAGATGAACCAGGGAGTAGGAGGAGTTAGCAAGATGTCTGTCTGTGGTTGCAGCTGAATAGCCCCTCCCCCTCCACTTCCCCTTACAAGCATGTGGGAGAACCTATGGTAGCTTCAAGTTATCATTCAAACTCAAAAGGTGCTGAGTTGTCAATTTTGGGGTAAAATGGTGTTAACAGCTGAAGCCACATAGATATTTGTAATATAGACACTTTAAATGATCCTATGTTAAAGGTGCAGTGTGTAAGATTTTGGTCAATTTTGTCACTTCCAAAAATATTACAAAACAATTCCATACTAATTTTTCCATTGATGCATAATCTCGTAAGTGATATGTCATTTTTCCTTACCCTACAATGAGCCCATTAATGTATATTTACATGAGGAGGGTGGTCCTTTCTTTGGGGGCCGCCATGTTTTTATAGGCGTAAAAGTGGAAGTACTAAACATCTTTTGAGTTTTAATGGCAACTAAAGTCTAACATAGGTTCTCCTGCATGTTCAGAAAGCTGAGGGTGAGGAGATGGATACAACATCTGTATAACATATGTCACTAAATCTTACACATTGCACCTTTAAAGACATGTCAAGATCAAAATCTTGTCACATGGACCACATTGTAAGGAAAAACCTCATTGTACCGTTTTTAACCTCAAAGTTAATTACTGATCTTGGGAACAGAGTCAATGAATGAATGAATGAACTGTAGTGGAAACATGTTAACTTGGTCTTTTCTGGGAAAACCTTTGAAGGACTTTCACCATTTCGTCTCATCGTGAGATTTCACATGGTATACAAATTAATCCGGAATAAACTCTTTCAGTTCGTCAACATGGGTTCCTGTTGAAATGATCTTAAAGGTGCAGTGTGTAAAATTGTCAGTGTGTCACAAAAACAATTACATACTGACATTTTCATCAATTTATAATCATCTGAATGTGTTTTTTTCCCATTACCCTTAAATGAGCCCATTAATGTATATTTACATGAGGAGCGGGTCCTCTCTATGGGGGCCACCATGTTTTTACGGTAACTCAGAGTGAACATACTAAACACCTTTTGAGTATTAATAGCACCCGAAGTCGACCATAGGCTCTCCTTCATGTTCAGAGGGGTGAGGGTGAGGTGATGGATACAACATGCAACTTAACCACAAGATATCACCAAATCTTACACACTGCACCTTTAAGGCGATGACTGATTTATGCGGAGCAATGACCGGCCAATGTTTACCTGTATCTTGTAAATCACTATCTTTGGTCAGTTAGCTTTAATTGGATAATTATGGGTCTAGCCTTCGCTGAGGTTCTCATGTGCCGTTTACTGAAGGCCGAGCACACAAGTGCTCTGTTTAGGTCCAAGGGGCGCGCGGGGGGTGGGGGGGGGGGGGGGCGGTGGGAGTTG